>PVJD01004168.1:0-143532 GCA_004026545.1 Mormoops blainvillei | reverse complement strand
AGGGGGGGGGGGGGAGAGGAAGGAGGAGGAAAGAAAAGTAAAAAAGCAGAAAAAGAAGAAAGAGGAGGATAAAGGGGAATTGAGGGGAGGGGTAAGGAAGCACCCCTACCTGTGAGGAGGAAGAGAAGCCACCTGAGGCTAAATCCCTAGTTTTTTTTACAACCTAACCTGGGAAGTTACATTCCAATCCTTCTGTGGTATTTTATTTCTTAGATATTAAGTCCCTCAGCCCAGTTTAAACTCAAGGGGCAGAGTACTAAGTTCTACTTCTTGACTTGAGGAATATCAAAGAACCTGTGAACAAATATTTACTATTTTCACAGATCATTAAACTATTTAAAATTCATTTTTTAAACTTTAAAATAATAAATACTTTTCAGTTAAACAGAATTTTCAATTAAGCAGAATAACTTCCGAGTTTCGGAAAAATACAGGAGTTTATGGCTAAAGCGGCACACGCCATACCCCCAACTCACAGTACGAGCCACACATAATCAGATACATAACCATAATGTATAAAGTTTTGTTAGTGGGAAAATGTTTGACTTTCAAAAAGGCTCATTCATTAAAAATAAAATTGCCTTTGTGTTCATTTCAGCTGCAACCCTTAAGCAATCAATGACTATGTACTCTCTGTAATCATTCTTTAAAATTAGAATTATTGAAAAACTTTATGATCACTGATGAATGAAAGAGAGTGATATTGATTTGTGAGCAGGAGAGAGGATCTCAGGCTGTAAATAGGTGCAGTTCTAGAAGAAATCAGTACACACTGCTGTTTTCTGTCACTATTAAAGTTGGTCAATTTTTAAATAAATTAATCACATTTTTAAATGTAGTCACACATTATTTTATAATACTTTATTTACATAATGATTTAACCTAAGAAACTACCAGATAAAAAATGAATTATACCAGTTAAGAGGTTACAATAGTATACATTTACAAAATTGTAGAGGTATGAATTTTCCTATATGTTACTTATAAATTTTGCTTTTTATATTATTTTTGTGGGTTTTTTAATGCTTTCATCAAACTAATTGACATAGTTATGTGTAGGTAAATGTGAGAAATAAAAAACACTCCTCTTTAAGTAATCCTCATTTAATATCCTCTTTCCTTTCACTGATTATTTTCTAGGGGGACAGGGAAGTTAGTTCACATTTTCTGGCCACTGGATTAATAGTTCTGGTTATTATAGTGGTGTCTTAGCAAATATAACCCAAGTTATTTTCTGTGGTTTGAATAATGGGTACATTTCCTATGTAACAAATAATAAAACAACTTACAAAAGTGATAACATGGCTACTTATAATCTAAAAAAAAAATAAAAATTAAGATTATACATTGAGATGAGAACATTACCCTTAAACATACTGGTTCTCCATTTCCTAAATTTTCTTTTCTTTTGGCTAAGTCATATGCTCTTCCTTTAATGTTACTTCTCAGTTTTATTATTCCCTTAGAATAATTTTCATTATAACACAGTAAGCAACCAAACTTAATAGGAGTTGAATATCTCCACAGTGCCATACCCTCCAGCTACTACTGAGGTCTTCTCTTTATTTCCCTCTTCCCCATTCTCGAGGCAATCCAAAGTCCAATTCCTTGAAATCACTTGCATTCTACTTTCAGTTCTCCCTCTGACTATATATTTTTAGTCTCCTGAGCTCTCTCCTCATCTTCCTACAACAGCCAACTAAATTTGAATTTTCCACGCATTTAATCTTATGTCTTACGCCAAACCCTCTTAAGAGGAAAATAAATTTTCTCACTTGGCTTGAAATCCCATTTATAATCAGAGGCTCCAAAGTGTGTCTCTCAAGGCCAAACTTATCTTAAGAACTCCAGCTTACTTTACTTAACCAACTATATCCCCCATGCTCATAAATATCTTACCACGCAGATAAGAATATGGTTCTTTTGTAACTCAATTTTTTTCCAGAAAACTTGTTTGCCCCCTATCCTCAGTTATTCCCCTACCCAATCTATCACTTAGTCTTGTCAATCTATTTTCATCAGTACTACATCTATTTTCTTCTCCCTTTAATAAAAGTTGTTTGAACCACTTTTATCATTGGTATTTAGCTAGAAGAGGAGAGCAAAAGGGAACTAGACATAGAGCTTAATAAATTGGGGAGCATAAGCCTACTTGCTTGCTAGTCAGGAAGCTGCAGCTTCACACTCCATGGGATTATGGCAGTGCTCTGCCAAGGGGATTAACGCTCCACCCTCCCCCGCTCTGGTACTAGGTTGCTGGGGGGCACAGGTAGAGGCGTTAGACAACAGAGGTCTTTCTGTCTAATTAGGAGGTGTGGACACATCCAAAACCCACAAAATCTGTGAAGTTGATTGTTCTTTTGAAAGGGCACCTGGTCTGTGGCAAACACAAATTAACATAATCCCAGGGAACAAAGAAGCTCTCTTTATGCCCATCAGGCAACAGACTTGCCTGTTCATTTGTGCACTTTCTCTCCCTGGAGCACAAAATCATGTGGGTCTAACAGTTACTGGGCTTGCATCAGGTGGCATGTGCTCTAAAAGGAATAAACTCTCCCTCTCTCCCTCTCACCCACCTGGTTATGCACTCACCCCATTTGTTCATGGACTCTCTTGCCCAGGAGCAAGGGACAACTTGGCCCTAGCAACCACATGGTACCTGGCCACGTGGCCTCCGCACACAGCTCTGAAAGGGAGCCTGAGATGGACTGCAACAGGAGCAAGTTAAGCTACCTGGATGGGGACTGAGAACATTTCGTAGAGCCCCATTGCTACAGCACAGCAACGGACTGCAGATGGAAACACACAGGAAGCCAGCTGCATGCTGGCCTGGATGGTACTTTCGAAAGGAGCAGAAACTCTGATACTGGCTTTTGCTTGGTCTTGCCGAGGAAATGGTTGGGCTTTTTTCTTGGGAAGGCAGAGGGAAATGGGACATTGGAAACCCAGAGGGTAACTTCTGTCTCACATGAAAAAACCACCTTGCCACCCCAGTCTCCCATACATGGGTCACTGAAATGCTTTCCTTGTGATTACGTGGAAAGAGCCTAATTTCCACCCATAACACCACCATTATCAATTTTCTCTAAATTATTGCAGTATTTTAAAAAGTTAACCTCCTATTTTGATTTATGCAATTCCATCCCCAGAAATTCCACCCAAATAACTCTCAAAACTGTAAGGAGTTACATTTTTCAATAACTCTGATCATTGAATTCCCAAGCGTAAAATACATTTAGAACTTTCTCAGTGAATTTAAAATAAAATGCAAACCTCAATCTGTCACACAAATCTCTACCTGCCATTCCAGCAATAGCCTACACTTGCTGCCCTCAGTCTCTAAATTCTAAAACCACTGTTTCCTTCTTTTAACTCATCCAAAGGCTCAGCTCTGTCTTAACTGAGGGTCTTTACAGGTTCCATTTCCTCCACCTAGAGTTGTTTGTCTTGGTCTTTGGATGGTGATTTCAGTTTTCCTTCCACTTCAGTTGAATTTTTTCTTCCTCAGAAGTGTCTTTAAAATAACACTTTAAAGCCAAATCATATGACCGGTATCAAAATACTTCATCACACCTTTACTTTTGCTTACACATATTTATATGGCACAGAAAACGTTATGGTTTATAATTGTTCTTCACTTATCTGGCTATGTTCGTAAAGGCTCTCATGCTTAGCGATGCTACGCTCCTGCAGCTCAGTCAGGAATGTTACCTGTCTTAACCACCTTTCTTCCACACCTGACCCAGTGCCTGCTACATAGATGTATTCAATTCATATTTTAAGAATTTTAAATGCCTATCAGGCTTTAAGTTTTATTCCTCTTAATTTTATTACAGAATTAGAAAAGAAAAACAATGCTGAGACAAATGGCACTATGAATGCAGACACATTGGGCTTTAGATTTACCGGGCAGAGGGCTCGGTTTACAGAGAAGCAATTGCTGATGCCATGTTCTTTATAGTGTGTTTCGAGTTTGTCTATAGATTCATTCTCCGAATCTGTGCTTTAGCTGGGATACGTAGTCTCAATACAATCTGACTATAACCTCGCCTCTCAAGTGTAAGATGAAAACTTTATACAACACAAAATTTTTAGATTTCTGATCCCCACTTTGGAGCCACACATTCCCAATATGCTCATCTAACCACGCTGTATTTCAGACTATAAACCAGGTTATACTTGAAGTTGTGTAGATTTCACACTTCTGCCCCTATCGTCTGTCAGGGAAGGGGCAGATAATGTTGACCCTTTCCTAATTTAGCTGTGTTTGACCTAGTAAATGAGAACTATTTTAACAAAATCTGAATAAAAATTAGAAGCAAACTTTGAATGGCCGACTCCCTTTTTGAAAAATCATTATCTATTACTACATACCATACAGCCTCCAAAATCGACTGACTTAAAAAAAGCATTCATCGTTCTTTCTGAATCTCTGACCTATGTAGCCTTCGTGTGCATGTGCATGTGCGTGTGCGTGTGCTTGGCTGGGCTCCGTCGTCCATGTCTCCATGACCGTCTGTGGGCCAGACGGGGGGCTCTGTTGATTCCAGCTTAGCGTTTGTTTCTGCTTAGTTGTTGGCAAGAGGTGGGCGGCCTAGGATGATCTAGCCTGGGACAACCAGACTACTTTCACATGGTTTTCATGTGTTTAAAACTGTTATTTTTCTGCATTATCATGTCCGAAGGTGATCCCTAAGAAGGAAAATGGGAAGCAGAAACTGGTAAGTATAAAAAATAAATAAATCAAACGTCCTGTTTTGCATTCTTTAAAACTTTATTTCCCAGAAAAAGTCCACAGAGTGGGAGGGGATTACAAAATTATAGGACAAAGTTCAGTTTACAAGGGTGGGGAAGAAGGAGGAGGTAAAAGTAATGTAATCAATCTACCCTCCTTGAGGTGAAATAGTTTGATTTTTAATATAAATGCATAGTGAATAAAAATTTTTGGTTTTATGGACAGATAATAAGCATAGAGAACCATAACAATATTTTTATAAGATGTGTTTTAATAATATTATAACTCTTTTGCATGGGCTACTATATTCTACTTACTACTGTATATATGATTATATATATATATTTAAATCTATATTTATATAATTATCTATAATATATTTTAAATATTTTTTAATCATTGTCCAATGCACTATATCCTGACTTTTCTGTGGCAAAATTAACTTCATTTTTTTCTAGCCTCACTTAAATACAAGTAAGATATATTTATTTTCTCTTATATCCTTTCATTTCATGATTATAGTAATTAGTTCTTGGAGTATAAAGGGAGAATATGAGAGAAGTAAATGTCTCTTAATTTTTAAAAAAATGACACCTATTTGGCTTCTCAAAAGGTTAGAAACAGGGATTTTATATTTACTATGTAACAAATGAATAATGGATGTAAATAATATTTTATTTAGGATGTAACTTTAGCCTTGATACCATTGCTTTTATTTTGTTCCAAAAGCACTCTTTCTGATTTAAAGACTGTTTAGTATCTTCATCAAGCAAATAATCTAATAGAACAGCATAATTAAACGGAAGTCATGAGGCCCTGACTAGGTGACTCATTTGATTAGAGCGTCATCCCATACACCAAAGATTGCAGGTTCAATCCCAGTCAGGTCACATACCTAGATTGATGGTTTAATCCCTGGTCTGGGCATGTACGGGAGGCAATTAATCAATGTTTCTCTCTCACAAGAATGTTTCTCTCTCTCTGCCTCTCTTTCTCTCTTTCTTCCCGTCTCTCTAAAATCAGTAAACATATCCTCAGGTGAGGATTAAAAAAGAATGGAAGTCATGAGGTACTTCTAATAACTGAATTTTATGTTATTCAATTTTCAGGAATGCTTTTGAATATAAAGTTTTATTATGTGTTTTTTGTTATTTCTTTTATATCTCTTCAGGTTTTCAACGAGCTCATCAATAGATTTTTTATCACAGCATCTCCTAGTACATGAAAGCATCATTGTGCAATTAAAAATGATTCTCTGTGTGAGAAGGTGAATTAGAGAAAGCGCAGGTATTGTGTGTATCTCACACTTGTCACATAGTTTGGCAGTAGCAAAAGAGAGACCATAATTTGGTGGTCTTGACTGCCATTGTTTAATTTTTATCTATCTTGGAACTAAAAAATTAGATAAAATTCTACTAAATAACTTAAATATTTAAAATAATGACCCTTGTTTATAAATAAATTTAGAGACAGAAGATGATGTGGAAATACCTTAAGAATTTTATATTTATGCATTCAAAAGAAAATAAATTCTTCTCAATAGCATTACTAATATAAGAACTTTGTCTTGAACTACATATTCTGAGAAGAAAACTTATAGACTATCTCCAGCAATAGCTAACAGAATAAGATTTACAAACCCCAATAAGTCATTTTTCATGTCAATGTCATTTCAAAATAAATTGATGGTTGCTAAAACTTAATTTAGTTTGAATCTCTTCTGATCATATTTACAGCTTTACAGAGAGATATGTTCAATACTATTATATTATGTATTACAAAACATTTGCCAGGTTTAAAGTAAGAATCTATTTTAAATGCTCTGATATTCAGGAATCTCTATTAAATCGTGCTAGGCCAAGAATTTTAAACAAAACAATTTACTTAATAAAGTACTTGACCACCAGTAGTAAATCAGCTAATATGAATCTCCACATTTTAGTTTTGCATTTTCTAAAGCAAAACTGCCAGAGTAATTAGATATAGACTCCTTAATGAAATCTGATATTAGATGAAAAGTTTAATCCATGGATAGCAGTATGAATATACAGAAGAATGAATTGATCTTTATATTATTCTTAAAAATAAAGTCCCTCCTTTATAAATGAAAAATAAATTTATAAATAAACCTCAAAAGTGACAGTTTGGATCATTTTAGAAAGTGAACTTCGAATTTTTGATGTTAATACTTGCATTATTATTTTTTGGGTAACTTTTAAGTGATCATATAAAGAGATAATTTGTGGTTTCAGTAACTGGAGAAGAAAAAGAAGGAATATAATTATGTAGTATTTTTTTTTTAGCTTCAGAGTATAATTTTTTAATTACCCAAAAGATTTCAGTATAATTTTAATTTACACTATTAATGGGGTGGCAAGAAGATACTAGGGAAATTCTGCATTAGCTTACTGGGGTCTCTTGTCCATCCGCTGTACCATGATCCTTAATCTTGAAAAGAGGACACCAGGACCAGTGTCCCAAGGCCAGGGTCATTTCATTTCAAAAGGAAAATTTATGCAAATTATACAAGAAAAGGGAATAGAGTTCTGTAGAACACCCTGGATTTTGAAGAGTTAGTGTAAAAAAAAGAATGTTAGTTATTACATCAATTGCTTGTTGAAATGCTATTGTTGATATGGTGAGTTAAATAAAATGTAACATTAAACAAGAATAGATGTGCAGTACATGGTAGGTTTCAAGACACATCTGAGAAATTTACACCCTGCAGTATGGCTCGGGCTGAATATCAGAAAAAAAAAATTGAATTTTTAAAATTGTCAGATGCATAAGCCTGGCCAGAATCTTAGCAATTTTAAATCTAATGCAGTTGGGTTAGTATTTACAAAAATTATAAAGTAATTCTAAAGTATAGGATTGTTGTTATTATTTTAGCATTTTCCCTATTATCAAAGTATGGTCCCTGAAGGGTACTTTTATTTTAATTCATCAACAAATGGAGAAAAAAAGATACATATCAATTCATGTGAGTATTTTTCAGAAACAATGTTTTAATCAAGGATTATTCATTTAAATTTTGAAAGAAGATATTTATGTGGAACCTCATTAAAATTTCTACAAATTTAAAATAAAATAATTTTATTTAAATTTTATTAGATTTTATTGATTACGCTTTTATAGTTGTCCAGTTTTCTCCTTTTATCCCCCTCCACCCTGTATCCCCCCACTCACAGAAGCAATTCCTTCACCATTGTTGATATCCTTGGGTCATGCATATAAGTTCTTTGTCTGCTCCGTGTCCTGTACTGTACTTCACATCCTATGGCTATTCTGTAACTACCTATTTGTACTTCTTAATTCCCTCACCTCTTCACCCATTCCTGCACACACCCTTCTCATCTGTACTCTTCAAAATGCTCTCTGTATCCATGATTCTGTCTCTGTTCTTCTTGTTTGCTTAGTTTGTATTTTTGGAGTCAATTATCCATAGACAGGTATTTATTTCCATTTTATTGTTCATAGTTTTGATCTTCTTCTTTTTCTTAGATAAGCCCCTTTAATATTTCATATAATAATGGTTTGGTGATGATGAATTCCTTTAGTTTTTTATTGTCTGGGAAGCTGTTTATCTGCCCTTTGATTCTAAATGATATCTTTGCTGGATAGAGCAATCTTTCCTGTAGGTTCCTGCTTTTCATAACTTTGAATATGACTTTTTTTTTTCATGACTTTGAATATTTCTTGCCAATCTCTTCTAGCCTGAAAACTTTTTTTTGAGAAATCAGCTAGAAGTCCTATGGGAACTCCCCTGTAGGTAACTAACTGCTTTCCTCTTGCTGCTTTTAAGATTGTCTCTTTATCTTTAACCTTTGGTATTTAATTATAATGTGTCTTGGAATTTGCATCCATCTTGTTTGGGACTCTCTGTGCTTCCTAGACTCACGTATCTATTTCCCTCACCAAATTAGGGAATTTTTCTTTCATTATTTTCCAAATAGATTTCCAATTTCTTGTTCTTTCCCTCCTCCTTCTAGCAACTCTATGATGTGAATTTTGGAACACTTTAAGTTGTCTCTGAGGCTGCTTACACTATTCTTGTTTTTTCTTTTTTTCCTTAAATCCTGAAAGTATATATTAGCTCTTACTGAGATTATGTTTATCAATGATCAAATCATTACAAGACTGAAGCATTATATAGTTACAGTTTGTCACAATATTAAGATTTAAAATTATTTTTAAAGTTCATAAATTTCATAAATAATAATTGCAAATATAAATATTGATATATATATATTGATACAATATTTAAACATGATCTTTCACTATATAAGTAGCTCTATGTCTTAATCTTGTGTCCAAAAATACTAAATGAAAATTAATAAAGAATGCATGAAAATATTAAGAGATTTTTATTGACCAAACCATGGTATAATTTAGTTAATTATTTTAAGCATCAGAAACTTGTATATAACTAACGTAACCAAATCTATTACACAACAATCTGATTTCACCACTTGCTGCTTCAAAGGGCCAATTATCCAAGACAAAATCAAATATATTTTTTAATCACATACCATCTTTATTTTAGTCATGAAGTTTGATTTTTGCTTTTTAAAAAAGTCAGATTGTTTTAAGATAAAAACTAAAATCTATTTCTGATTCACTGCCAAAAAAATAATGAACTAACATTTAAGACAAAGCTGAAATGTTTCCTCAAAGCTGATCAGGAGGGAAGAGGCAAAGGAACTCACTGGAAGCATTTGACATTCAATTTGGTTCTAAATGTTCACCTACAATGAGTGAGGTTTTCAATGAGGTGGGATAGTTCAGATATGAGAAGAAGGAAAACAGAAAAATATATACCTTTCCATTATCAATTATCTTTCTACCTTGATATATTATGCTCAGAAGGTTTTAGAGGAGTGCTTATTAACTTTAGCCTCGGGAAGACTTTAACAATTTGATTTAAAAGATGAAAACTAATATAGTCTTTGTCTAATGTAAAATGAACCTGAGCACCTAAAAAATTTGATGAATAATGTATGCCATTCATTACATAGTAAGAATTCCTCTTTATACATTTTAACCAAAAGATTTCAAAAGAATGTACTAGGATATTTTGGTTCCTTTAATTATATTATAAATTCAGCCCACATATTCATTTCTGAAATTTATGTCCAGAGAGTAAAGTAAACCAGATGGCATTATAAAAACTTAGGTTTTAACTAGATTTATTTGTGATCAAGCACATTTCTGTCAATTTCTCAAGAACATATCACAGTTAATAAACTTTTTTAAGGGTTTGTATTCTTATCTTTATAATATGAAAAATGATAACTTATTTTTAATGTGGTAGGAGCAAAGCTATAATGAAATAATATATCTAAAACAGCTCAGTGCCAGGCATTTAGCAGGTACAAGGAAGTATACTATTTTTATCACTTGTAACCAATTATATTTCTTCACTATAGTTTGTTACAATGGTATGGTTCTGTCTTTATTAACATAGAGATGTAATGAATATTTATTTTGTTCTTACCAGGGACTAGCCAAGTAGTAAAAATGCATCAGGAAAGAAGGTCTGCATTCTTATGGAACACCCTCTCCAAACTGTAAGGTACTGTGATAGATTTGTACAAGAAAAGGAAAGCTTAAGAAATATTAAAAGTGTAAATACAGTGTTTTTTCCCTAGTTTGAGTTAAACACAAATTTACATATATTTTGTTTTTAGATTTTTTTTCCTTTGCAATAAGAACAAGTAAAAATAGCTTTTACTGGATAGATTAACAAAAAGTATATTTTATTATGTTGGCAAGCTCCCTTCCCTCTTGCCCTTTTTATCAAGAAATCAAGTCCTCAGAGATTTCACAGTCTATTGAAAAAAATGATTTAAATATCGAATAGGCTTTTTCCTAACTTAGAGCATTGATACAGATAAACCTTGACACTTACAGTTCAGAAAATGTCAGCAAAAACCCTCCCAAGAGATTGGCAGCATTTGTTTCTCATACGTTTGTCCTTTAGGTCCAGTTATGTCCATGCTCTCTGACTTTTGATTAACTAACCTTCATCCAGACGATATCACATGCCCCAATATGTATTCAATATAGTTCTTGTTGCCCGTTTTCTCTGTAGTTGGATTTCTGTCACTTACAATCAAATGAGATATGATAACATTAATGACATCAGGTTAGTTCACTTAAAATTAAACTGTTCACACCTAATGTGAATACATTCATACTTTCACACATCTCTTTGGTGCATTTTTTATTTAAGATCTTTAAGGTCAGGAGTTTTCTATTGCTTACTGCCTAATTTTTACAACCGAAATCAGCGCTTCATAGATAACAGAGGATCCAAAAATATTTGTTGAATGACTGATTATCAAGGAATGAACACAGTCTGACAATGCAAATACGAGCAAGGGAAATAAGACCTCTGCTTTCAGTGAACTGAGGCTAAAGTTATGCACTCTGGTTGCATTCCTTCATTCTAGTTCTATTGTTGTTTTTTTCTTTTTTCATCATGAGAAGAGGGTAGTTTTTTTTCCTCATTATGCCACTTGCTTATGCTAGAGAATGACTTTAAGATTTGATATGGCTGTTGTGCTCTAATGAAACAGTTAATACATTGAAGGAGAGGAGAGAAAGTTATTTAGTAGAAATTAACTTAGTTTAAATTTATAATTAAAAAATGCATATAAGTTAATGGAAACTTGTGAAGAAATATATAAAACATGGTGGAGAAAGTTGCCAAGTGGTTGCTTTCATACCATCAAGAGGATTAAGTGACTGAGACTCTGGAGTTAACCACAGGAACTAGGACCATCACCTGAGAGTGAGTAGAACTTTATGAAATTGTGGTTACTTTGATAACAGTTGTCATATTTTATAGCCCTGATGCAATATGAAAAATAAAAAATTATAAGTAAAATAAATATTATATAAATAAATAAATATAGAGACAGAAGTACATTGGCTTAAGTAATCCACTTAGAAGAATGCTGGGAGTAGTTTCATAGGGGTTGATGCAGCACACAAGACTGAGGTAGTGATAGAAATATTTAAATAAAGATCAGAGATAGGTAGATAAACAGATCATAAATAAGTGGATGGATGGACAAATGGATAGAGAGATAGATGAGAGGGAAAGGGAAAAGATAACTTCTGTGTATAGAATATAACATTTTTTAAAAATAGTTGAATCAAAAGTTATCCCAAAACATCAAGTTTCTGCACAACTACTTTGCCTCTGTATATCATTGCCATCTCTGGGGCAGAACTTTGGACTCAACAATGAAGTTCACTCTCCTATTTTATTTCTGCAAGGAAATTGCTGGTACTTAGAGAATTAACTGCCCAAGAAAGAAAGTGGAAGTAGAAGCAGGAGTGAATAATTTGCCTTTAGTGTGTTCAGGAATTTATTTTCTAGGATTTTGAAGGCTTATGAACATCTTCAAGTAATAATATTTTTGCCATATTTATGGATTCAGGACAGTGTCCGATAGACTATGGGATTTTTAAATTGCTACCAAGTATGTAGCATAGCCCTTCTTTGGGAGGTCTTTGCAACAACCAAGTTTAAGAACCAAAGAAGTTACTTCCAGTGTATAGCTATTGCTGTGCACTGTCAGTTTTGCCTATGTTTAAAATCAAATACATTGACACTTTGAGATTTTTATTTTCTTTATTAGATCTGGAATTGTTTATATGCCAAGAGTAATTTTATATTTCAAAAAATCAATCAAACTAAATAAATACTTAAATTTTAAAGTTATTTTTAGAGTTTATATAGTTACTGCATAAATATACATTGTGCTTAGTCTACATTCCAAGTACCATTTGAAGGACCAGGATAAGAAAAGAAAAAGCAAATAATAAGTTACTGAGGTCTGTATGCTGTGTTTGGGTTACATCATGAAGAGATTGATCATCTCTATTTACCTAGAGAAAAACCGATAGAGTGGGTGAGCAGGCAGTTACATAACAGAATATTATCCAAAACTGCAAGATGTACTATCTATTAGGGTTGGATATGGTTTACATATGAAGATGTATTAATACAGAGTTGACCTAAGGAATTTCTATTTTTAAAAACATTGTAGAATTACTTAATGTTTAAAATCAACCAGGTATTATAATTATAACTTTGATAAGATGTAATTAATAAGTAAAACATTAAAAAAGTAATTTTTAAAAATGCATATGATCTGTTGAAATCCTGGGATGAAATCATAAATTTTAAAATTTGGGTATTTAATTTAGCTATTTATATAGGTAGAAAACTAATAGAGTTAAAACTTAATGAATAAATTTACAGAAGAAAAGTATGCTTAAAATTACTGAATTGTTTTTAACTCCCATTCAAATTTTTATTTGAAGATTTTACTGAAGAAAAACTATCTTGCACAAAAAAATAATGGCAGCAAAAAATTTAGAAGGATATATATTGCTTTACTATTTAAAATATTTTAAAATGTAGAATTGATATTTTATTGTATTTTATCATTTTTAAATAAAGTACTTTCATAACATTTTTCAAGTGCCATATTTTCTCATACTATGGAAAGCATCTATGTAAAAGGAAGCATAATTTACAATAAAATGACACACCTTATATTTATTTATCTTTAAGTTCAAAAATATCATTTGCAAATAAATGTCACACTAAAGTCCCAGGTTGTCTTTTTGGTCAAAAGACTATCTCCCTTAAAACCATAATTTTGAGATGCTTTTCTTATTCAAAGTTCCTTAGGGATGCTAATTGTAAATTCATTATAAATTCCAAAATATTATCTTCCCAGTGAAGACTAATAGGTTTGTACCTATTGGTAGCTGACAACTATTTCAGGAATCCTGGCAAGCAAATTGATGCACAAATTATGTAATTTTTACAAATAAAATAATCTTTAGAGTTTAGAAGCAAATAGACAGAATATATAATTATTATCAAAGCCATACATATATTTATAAGAAATTGTTCTTAGACAATCTTATTTATCAGGATAATAGACAAGTATTATAATACTTTCAAGAAGAGCTGAGATTGAATTTTGGCCAGAGAGAGTCTGGATGGAAATCAGGATAGTAAGAATGTTATAGTGAATATAAATAGTTTATCTCTAATCATTCACCCCCAACTTTACCTCACCTCCAATTCTGTCAAACTGCTGGATAAATTTGGATGCTTAGATGCACAACCTTGTGTCCTGTGTAAGCAAGAGCTGGGAGAACTATATTAAAGGCTTACAAAAACCCAAACAGATCATAGGAAATACAGTTTGGAAAAATTTAGTTAAGGTGCAAGAATTTTCCTATACAGAAATAAAGAAGGTCTTTGAATTTTGATATACTCCTTCTTTTTACCTCCAAGTCATTTTCAAATTACAAAAAGGTGACAGGCCTGGGATCTGGGTTCTGAAGACTAGTGGCTATTAAAATCTACATAGCTGCTGAGACCACCCAAAGTTTGACAAGGTCTTGATTGGGAAAGGTCATTGAATGTATTTTGAGCTATGACATTTTGCATAAGATATCTGGAGGTCTGCCCAGAAGGTATCCATCCATGTACCATGAAAAACTGGGGCATTTACTGAAGAAGATACAATTGTACATAGGACAAGGACACCTCAGTCGGCTTCAGAGTAGGCACCTTGGGACCTCAGACAGTTTTCCCAGTGTATCTTCCACCATTCAAAACACTCTGCAAAATCCTTTGTTGGAATCACCACTAGCTGTCCCAGTGTATTTTTCTAAATCTCAGTGACAGTCTGAAATCTCTTCTCTTTCAAAGGCGATTTAAGGTTTGAGGAAAATGAGATGCTTCTGGGCTCTACACCTGGGCTGTAGGGGGTGCTAAGTCACCTGGATGATTTGATGTTTTGTCAAAAAACTCTGCGTTAGATGTGCTGCATGAGCGGGTATGTTCTCGTGATGAAGCTTCCGATCACCAGTTGTCCACAGCTGCGGCCGTTTTGTCATATTACATCTCTCTATTAATGAAGAACATTGAGGTAGTCCTCCTTATTAATTGTTTGGCCTGGAGGGGCACATTCTTGATGGACAACACCTTTACAATAAAAAAAAACACAGTTAACATGGTGTTGATCTTGCTGAGAATTTGATGCAACTTCTTCGGGGGAGTGGAGAACTGAGCGACTTCCATAGGGATGACCACGCCTTGGTTTCTGGATCATAGCCATATACCAAGGATTCATTCTTTAATTATGACCTCCTTGAGGAAATCTGCTTTCTTCGTAGCGGTTTGAATCAAGTCATTGACAACTGCAGCACGATATTCCTTCTGCTCTGGTAGCAGAAGCCATGGATCAAATTTTGCCACAACTCATTTCATGCTAAAACCCTGCATCAAAAACTCAGACATGATAATTTATGGAATCCTCAGATCAGCTTCTTGTTCTCTCACTGTCCGTTGCTGATCTGTGTTGATTGCAAGCCCATACATGTTCAACGTTCTCAGGTATTCTGTTTGCTGCAGACCTTCCAGTAAGTGGATCGCTTTCAACAGGTTCTCAGCCATCTTTGAAGCATTTGTACCACATTTTTACTTGCACTGCATTCATTACTTCTTCCCTGAAAGCCCTCTGAATCAACCAAATAGTTTTCATTGAGGAATGTTCAAGTTTAATGCAAAATTTGATGCAGATTTGTTGCTATACTTGCTCAGTGATTTTGAATGTGACGGACACACAGTACACATGCTCACTCAGTGGTGTCTACCACCCCCACTGACTAGTACACTGAAGTCACCACTGTTCACACATGTACATTCCAGTCCATTCTCCTTAACTGCCAGGTTACGTTGATGTCATGCAAACCATTCTCATTATATTAACAATGGCTGGACTTTTTTTGTACAGACCTTGGCATGTCCTTTGGACATCCGAAATTCTGATTTGACTGAAAATCTATTTAAAACTTCACAACGTTTGAGGTCTTATTCTTTCTTGACTTTAACCAGCATTATTTTGTGATGTGGTCCAAGTTCGGGATTCCAACAGGATTGTGGTCGCCACACTGATTCCCTCCTATTCCATTTTTCTATTCCCTCTTCTCACTCTCAAACTGCCTGGATACAAAAAGAGTCATCCATAGAACTGATCCTCTCAAAGAAAGTCACAAAATGCTGTAATGAGCCAGCACTTTGGGGATTGTACTAACCTTCTATCACCCTCTGCCTAAGCATCTCTGTATTTCTCTCTTAAAACTTAGAAAATACATTTCTTACACATTTTATGCCAGAGGGATATATGTTCTTAGGGTGTCAGGAAAAGCAGTATTCCATTTTCATCGGCAAGTTTATTCAGTATGAATGATGATCTTTTCATCTGTGCTGTTACAGTCTCCAGTTATAAATGTTCAAAAACACTTGGAAGACCCCCTATAACTCAGGTATTTCTTACAGTAAGAATTCTGAAAGATTTTTTTTCTTGCCATATGACTTGTAAATATGTCCTGATATTTTCCTTCTGATTGGATCTACTGAAGTGTAACCCACCTATATAAATAGTGTCACTGACAGGTTTGCATTGTCTACATCCAGCATGTCCAACACAGTGAAGAGTTTCTCAACCTAATATACAGGCTAGGCTCTTCTTGTACCCTGTTAGTAACTATATCAAGGAATGGTTTTAGAAAAGCTTTTACTAAATTTTCCAATAATTTGGAAATGTTTGTCCTCAAAAAGCAATAGGCCCATTTCTAATATCACAGCTTTGCAACAGATTTGATATTTAAGCATTAATGAACTGCTTAGAAGTTGCTTAAAGATGTCTATACAGTAATGAACAGAATAAAGAGACATTACTATTTTAAAAGGTACCCTGCAGAGGCAATGCACTGCTATTTGAATTGTGTGTTGCTTTGTTAATCAAATTAACAAAAGCATTGGGGACAATAAAACTACAATTAAATTGATATGTATTGTAAAATGTAATCACAAAAATTTTCTGACACTTATAGTGAAAAGAAAAATTGCTGTCATTGTCTTCTTCAATCAGTACTACCAAACACTGTTCATTTGTATATATAAAACTTTTATAACAGGTTTTGTGTTCATGTAAATAATACTCTTGCCAATAAAAATTAAAAGGTGTTAAGGAGACACAGCATGTCATAATAGTTTGCTTTGTAAGTGTTTCCATGGATATACTGCCTATCTATCATGCATTAAACTTCTAGAGTACTATTTCAGTAAAGTAAGATTATTTAATTGATGAATTTTTATAACAATTTTATTTGTGGGCATGTCTATCAATTAGAAATATCATTTGGAGATCCAATGGCAGAAGTTTTATTTTTATTTTTTAGAAGGTAGTTTTTTAATAAGTATTTTATTTATTTAATTTTAGAGAGAGAGAAAGGGACTGAGAAAGAGAGGGAGAGAAACATCACTGGGATGCCTGTCACGCCCCCCAACTGGGTAAACCAGGCATGTGCTCTGACTGGGAATCACGCCAGCAACCTTTTGGTTTGCAAGCCGGCACTCAGTCCACCGAGTCATCCCACCCAGGGAAAACTGCAGAAATGCTAAAAAGCTCTGTCCATGAGTTGTTACTGCCCTCTCCCTTCCCTCTGGTTACTGTCAGTTTGTTCTTTATTTCAATATCTCTGTTTATGGTAGAAGGTGGGTGTGGGTGTGGTGGGGGAAAGTGGTGGTGAGGAAAATGGAGACAACTGCACTTGAATAACATTAAAAAAAATGAATACCACAAAATACTTAGTTCCATTGAAGAATAAGTTCACATTTTATTTTTGTAATTCCAAGCACATTACATTCCAAACCTCCTGTAACTGATGTATGTGAAAAATACCTTGAAGTAGACAATATATGGGTTGGGATTCCATGCTGTCTCCTCTGCCCAGTCAGGTTGGCAAAGTGGTGCAAATATTACTTCCTCTAGCATAAGAAGATAACAGAATCCTGTGTTTGCGATTATTGTTCAAAATAAGTGATGAGAATATATTCTTGTCTTTTTTGGATTTTTTATTTAAATATCTTTAACATGTCTTGTTCACAATTTTTCTGTGCCATGTTTTTGGGTTTTTGTTTTTGTTTTTGCTTAGTTTTGGATTAAATTTACAAATGTGTTATTATTTGTATATAAAGTTGGATGAAACAAATTAAAGAAAAAAATTAACTTTAAAAGTAATTTAGGTCTGTAGATAAAAATATATGTGTATTTAGTTTTCTTGTTTCGGAATCAGCATAGTAGTGTAATTTAGTACTGATTTTGATTTATAATTTGATTCAATAAATTGCCTTGAGTAAAATAAAAAAAAAATCCTAAAAAACAGAATTTTTTCTCTTTTACATTTAAGAAGTTTGTAAATTGGCATTCCATTGGTAGTATGTAAGTTTCATGTTGCCACCAGGAGTCTAAGCAATTATATTTCTCTTTCTCTAACCTCAGTACATGGTTTTCATTTTAAAGACCTGCTTCTGGCCATCAAATCTGCATTTCAGGCCAGCAGCAAATGGGGTAGGAAGATTAAGAAAAAAATGCTGTAACTCTGCTGAGAAAACTGCATTTAATGAGGCATCTCAAAAATGACACCTAACTTGTCTTAACATAGTTGCACCCAGACATAAGGGAGGGTGAGAAATGTGGCACTGTGCTAAGCTAATTTTTTTTTTAGACTGAGAATTGAACAATGAGCATTGGAAGATCAATAGCAACCCCCAATAACATATTACTACAGACTTTGAATTAAGTCTTCAAGCAGTACTAGATATCCATTGACTATTAATGTATAAAAGTAGCAAGAATAAAAATTTCTGTGAAGGAATAATGCAAAATTTGTTAGTATATGTTTTGTGTGTCAATAAAGGCAAAAAGCAACTAGTTTTAATAATAGTGACATTTGTTGGAAACAGTGGAAATAAATAATAACAAAACATGACTTTCAACATCCCATTTTGGGACGCTTACTCTCTCTAAGGCTCTAATTTTAGAAAAAGGGATTTATATTTTTATAAAACCACGTTTTCATTATATTCAGAGTCTGATAGTATGAATGATATCAACATAAAGCAACCAATCAATAAAGGTTAAAATTAAAAGAAAAAAGTATTATTTTAAGTATTGAGGGGTATGATCATGCATGTGATATCTAGTATATTTATAGTGTTTTTATAGCTTGATAATAACATAGACATTTCCTGCTTAATTCAATGTAGGGATCAATAGGATTACAGAAGTGGTGATTAAACAGATAAAAAGATTAAATGTCTGCTCTATAACCTATTTTTTTGAAAAATTGTCTAAGCTGATCATAAGGGACCGTTAGTATTTATCATCTGATACAACATTTTCTAAGAAGATTCAGGAGTGCACTGAAGGTCAAGGGCCCATTCTTTCATTTTACTGCATTGTGTGGAGTGCAGACCATGGAGGCAGCTCTGTACAAGGAGATAAAGGGAATGATGAGAAATAGGCCCAGGCTCTCCAGCCAGGGCACTCACCAACCTTGTAAATAATGCATCCCTCCATGCAGTGAGTGAGTGAGTTGCAGAGAGAGACTAAAGATTTATCTTATGAAAGCTTCCTGGGGAGAAATAGGAGGCTGTGTAAATTGCTAGAGTTCACTCTTGAACTGTCAGCTATATACGTACTGTTAATAAATAAGAATTCCCAAAATTTTCTCTAGAACTCTAAGGGATTGAGACGTTCACTGCCCCTCTGCATGATCATCATATCCCCTCTGCATGAAGTGTGAGGGGGAACAGAGAATAACATCCCTGAATGTACCACTTTGGCACATGAATTATTTTGAACAGAAGACAATATAGGGCTCAGAAGACCCAGGAAGAGCTTTTCATATGCTTAAATTACTTTCCTAAAATACTTGAGAGGCAGCTTGTATAAGAAAAGAGCTATTACCAGAGATAATAATTTATATCAAAGAGACTTATCTACATGGCCTGGCAAGAACTTGTTTACCAAACATCCGCTCTTCTGATCTCCTGTGAATTGTCTTCCTGGCCTTTGAAACCCCAGACCCCTAGCCTAGCTCCTTAGCTCAGGATGGTGTATAAGCCTCTCACATTCTTATGAAGCTCCCATACACACAAAATTTGTTTTTCTCCTGTTAATTTGCTTTATGTTAACTTAATTATTAGAGCAAAGAACCAAAGAACCTAGAGTAGAAGATGAGAAAAAGTTTTCAGCCCCTACGACTGTCACTAATCTCTGAGTAGAGAATTACTATACTATGTTTACCTTAAGAAAAAAAGCACTCTTATTATGCAGGGTCAGGTAAAACCAGTAAAACTCATGTCTATGGAAAAAAACACAGATAATTACATTTTATTTTGTGAGCTTTAAAGGGAAAAATAATTGTGTTCTGTAATGTAATTTTATACCATGCTATTCTCAATACTTCCATTTAAACAAGATCATTATAAAAATGCTTTGCACACAGAAATATTTTTGAATACATTTTAAAGATGATCACAAAGGATATGGTATATGAGCTCTGAATGTGTTGAATTATTTTAATACTTTCACTATAACTAATTGTTAAAGAGAATATGCATTTGCATAATGCTGACAGTTTCTTTTTTCATTTCTTTGTGTGATTCAGATGTAATATCCACTGATAATGGTAATTATATGTTTTTATTGTCCATGATTATCTCTAGATATATGTGTATTTTCTTTAATTAAACTATAAACTTTAAATGAAAAATCAAAATGAAGTCACCTCTTGTCTCACTGTTGGTATTACAAGTTCTTCCTTATATCCAGAGTTTGCAAAATGCTCATTATGAAATTTTAGTTGGGGTATAGATTGGAAAAAAATCAATATATTAAATTATGTTATATCGAAAACGATAGATAGAATACAGATTTTCATTACCCTTTCTCCCACCCTACACACTACACATTCATAAATGCCAGCAGTTAAAGGAAAAAGCAGTTTTCATGACAGTGTATGTTATGATGAGAAAATTTTGTCCAACATTGAATTAATATAAAAGTCAAAATTACTATCACTATTTTAAAATTATATAGGTGAGGAAAATAACTTCAAGCATAAAATCATATTAAATGTCTTTCTCTAACATTAAAGCATCATTTTGGTAGAAAAAAGTCATAAAAAACAACATATAATAAGGGTCAGATGCAAACATGTACTCCCTCCACTCAGGTTAAAATTTTGCCTTCTCTTTCAAAGAGAATCATTTTTGCCCTGGCTGGGTAACTCAGTTCTTTAGCGCATCATCTCAATATGCCACGGTTGTGGGTCCAGTTGCCAGTCAAGGAACATACAAGAAATAATCAATAAAAGCATAAATAAACAGTGGAACAACAAATAGAAGTCTCTCTCTCTCTCCCTCTTTTTCTCTCCCCCCTCCTCACCCACCCTCTCTAAAAATAAAAATAAATAAAAACAATGAAGTTTGAATGCTTACTGTATATCTGCAATGGTTGTAGACACAGGGGATATACTAATGAATGAGAACAAATTATCTGACAAGAAAACCTCCTCTCCTTAAGCTTTAATTGTATTTGGGTAGATGGAGATAAAAAAATCAAAATGGTGTGTTAGTTATAAATGTTAAGGTGAATTAAAGACTGGTCAGTGCTCTTGGGAGGGGGCTTAATGACAAAAGTCACTTCCAGTTTTGTTGGACTGCTAAGTGCTCTTATTGAATAGTTTACGTCTACTTGCTTTCAGTGCAACAAGAGTGTTATATTTACCCAGATCCACGATGCAGAACCAACAGGTTATAATGTATGTTTATTCCCTTCCATTGCAATGTAATATGTAAATGGCTTCACAAAGATACAGTAAGTCAATTTGGGTTAGAGGTTCTTTGTATATGAGGTAATAAGTAGAGTTATTAATTTCTCATAAATAGCAAAATAATATAAAATATAAAGATATATTTTAGATTATGAAGATGTCTGACTGATGGAATACTGTCACTAAATCAAAGGCCAAAGTAATGGACTTCTTATGTCCACGTTAATCTTCCACTATCTCACCCAGTTCCAGACATACTCTTTGAAATTGTTTCATATATGAGATCCAGTAAAATCTACAATTTCAATAAACACGCACACAACCATTGGAATATTGGAATATTTTGCTTCAAAGTAGGAGCATAGTTTGCATGCAACTCGTGTATTTGCTAAGTATGAGAAGATTGATTATTTAGTAATATTTCATAAATCCTTTAATTTCCCATCATTTTTTCCTTCTCCTCAGAAGTCTACCTATCCAACTAATAAATATATGTATTACTTTCATTAGAGATTTTGAAACATTGTCCAGAAATACGATTATACAACTGGCTCTATTTTTGACACCAGAGAGTGTGCTGCAGACTCCGAGTCTCCGAATACTCTGGTATTGGGCAGTTTCCTTAATAGTCCCAATGAGAACACCAGCTATGGTCTCAGGAAAGGCAGAGGAAGAATGTCAGCCACGGGCTTCTCTGGAGCTGGAAATGTCTGTCGAGACTGACCGTCTCTGTCAAAATGGCCAGGACTTTCTACGCTTCTAGGCCTGCATCCATTAGTCTTTGTGTGCCATGTGCTCCAGGAAATGCCTAACATGGGCCATATAATGGTCCCAGCTGAGGCCAGCCTTGAAGGAGTTGACAGCTGAAGACTTTCCTATGATAGTGCTCCCAGTAGCCATGACAAAAGTCTTTTCTTCAAAAGGAATTGTGTCCATTACAGTGTTTGCCTTTTAGTTGTCATAAAACCTAAATTGTTTGTGTTTTCATAGTTTTATGTAATCATGATTTAACATTTTAATTCAGGGGTGAAAGTGGTATATTCTGCATTCTCTTAATGCTACCCTCTGTCACCCTCTGTTTTCTGAGTATGTAAATAAAGGCCTATGTTTTCACTTATTTTCTAGCTTTTATTACAACTTAGGGCAGCCCATTCTGGGGAGAAGAGCTGCTGGCACCAGCCCAGATGTGAAGATCCACAGGTGACTGCCATAATCTGTGTGAAGAGAGGATGTTGAAAGAGATGAAGAGGGAGGATCCTTAGGAAGGAGCTGTGCGACTCCACACAGGGTCCCTTCCCCTTGCTCCCCCTTTTCTTCTCTCCCAAGAGAGACTACACATCCACAGATCCTCCCCCTGATTCTTTTTCTTCCTGCTTCCCTTCTCCCTTCTTATAAAAACCTCTTCCTGCACTGAGAAATGGAGATGGATTTTTGAGGACAGGAGTTCACCTATCTTCTGGAGATGCTGACAGTTGAATAAACTGATTTCCTTGTAGCAAGCACCTGTCCCACAAGTTTGGCTGCCATGGTGACAACTTGGGGAACCTGGGTTCAATTACATGTAATGTTTTCTTATAAATGAACAATACTAAGATATCATAAAACCAGGAATTAAAAATATGTCTATTTATGCATTTTCACGAATTCCTCTATCCATAAATTAGGGCTAAAAATATGGTTTTGATAATAACAACTTGATTGGTTTGAGAACAAATCTGTCCTATAAATGTATATTGCAATGTAAGTTTATAATTAACATTCTAGGCATTAATGCCAAATCAATTAGCTTCATTTCATATCCAAATATTTAGGCTGATGTATAAGTTTAAATGAAAAAAATGAGATTAAAATGCACTTTGTGGAGGGAGCTAGGGTACATTTTTAAAGTTGCACTGAACAACTCACAGTTCTGAATCATATATTGGCTGTCTGCCATTTTCAAAGGGCTGTCTGTCAACGTTACACGTGACAGTGGTCGGAGAGCAACTGCTCTTTCAGGGAAGTACTTTTCATTATAGAAACACAACTGAAGGACCTCAAAGAGAAGAGTGTGGTATTCACCTTATGAGACCAAAACACTTATTTGAAAGGTTAAAATCATCCAGAAAGATAGTTTCAAGTCTAGCATTTCAATTGTGATTTCCATAGATTTTAGTCCCAGGAGACAATGCTTCATTCTTAGAGGAAAATGACTTACTTAACCATGCTGGATTCTAAAATCCTTTCCTTCAGTTAAGGTTTAAATTATTGGCAGGACCCCACAATTAGAAGTAGAGGAGAAAATTCATACAGGGACTGGGTCACTGCTCTACACTCCCCTGATTTCAGGCCCAGAAGTAGAGCCTTTCTGAAGAGCTGAGGAAAAGCATCACTGCTAATATGGAGACTATGTTCAGGGGAATGAAAGTTTCTAGAGCTGTTTCCTGTGCTGATTCTAATTCATCCTGATACAAAATACTGTCCTGTCATTATCATGGACATTTAACTTTTTGTAATGTCAATCTTTTGGTAATAATGTTTTTTCCAAGTACTAAAATAAGTAATACTGAAATACGCTGGGTAATAAGGGAAAAGATAATGTAGAAATAAATCAGTAACACAAAGTTTTGTTCCTTCACCTTAAAAAAGAAAGGATAAAAAAAAATTATGTTTTTTTTTTCAGTATGCTTCAAATGGTAACCAGGTCAAAGACACTGTGAGGTTTATTTGCCAAACTTATGAATCAAAGAATGTTCACTTTCCCAGGTTGTATTACTTATAAATAAAATATATGAATATGAGAGGGGACCTAAAAAAAGACAATTATCTTCTGGAGAGGAGGCCCCTTGTAGTATAGGCTTTCCCCCACTACATGAGTGTTCTAGGAACCCATCTGTATGAGTGTACCAGCGGACTTTGTTGTAAGAGGCTGCATTCAGCTTCAATAAATTTCTTAGGAGACTCATTCAGTGCATTTTCCCACTTCATGATGAGTGATTTACAAGTGTACCTGCCCACACCACGCTGAGTGCTTAGCAGTTTTGACAGAAAACGCCATGACCCCCATGCCCCACCTTCCCTATTAACCCGATCTTGACTTCAGCAACTATTTTTTGTTTCTCTGGATGAAAAAAAGTCCTTAGAGAGAAATATATTGCCAATGTGGAAGAGGTGAAACAAAAAATGGCAGAAGCGCTAAAGGCATCAAAATGGATGAGTTCAAAACCTGTTTTGAGCAGCAGAAAAACCATCTCAATACGTGTATTGCAACAAATAGAGAGTACTTTGAAGGTGACTGAAGTGTAAACTTTTCAGAATAAATACACAGTTTTTAATAAATAAATTTCCTTTATTTTGGGAATCCCCTTCATATAAAGAATTTTCAATCAATGTGCGTTACAAGGTTGGTACAAAACTATGTACAAAATGCTTTTGTTTTTAGGTTTTAATTCCTTTATCTATTAGAAATAATCAATGTCCATGGTTTCAGTCCACCTGGAGTTTGTCAAGGTCCTCCTTGCTCTTAATATATTTTATTCTCAGGGATATTCTTAATAATATTAACATAAATTTTATATTAAAACTTAAGAGAGAATTTCACTGTCTTCCATTTAACTGATGTAAGTTAACACAAAACTTTAGTTAGGACTTTTCAGCTTTATTAGCATAGTGCGGAAAATTGACCAAATGTTAGGCAGAAATTTTATCAAAATTTCTGAGTGTATCCTTATTGCTTGTCTCAACCATCATAACGTTAATCCTGGCAAAAGTGTAAAGTCCCCTTTGCAAAAATTCAAACAGATTTTATTCACCTGGTGATGACAATGGATTCTGAATATGTCTTGATTGTTGTTTGCATCTTCTTGGTGCTGAGAAAATATTTCCAGCCTGACAAATCCAAACCTGTCTCGTTAGTAACAGAGAAAATTATTTTACTAGCATTTTTATTAAAGTATTTGGCAAAGTCTTGTCAATTAATCAGTCACCACTATCCACATCTATTTTAACCTTACTGAAGGTAGAAGGAACAAATGGAGTTCTAAAACTAAAAGTGGCTAAATTCACAGAAACTTGTGAACCTACAGGGTCTAAGGTATTTCCTGTTTCCGGTTAAGTTGTTGATGATAAGTTAGTAACAAACAAAACCATTGTCTAGGACTACTATTTCTGATTCTAAAATAAATGTAAGGGACTCATAAAATCTGTTCTTATTCCCAACAGGTGAAGAGCTTCCTTAACACTCCCTCAAACCGCGCCTATAGAAAGGTTTCTCAAACCTGGATACCTGGTTTCCTGGCATAAGCATCAGAAAAAAATCCCAATGGAAAGGTCAATGTCAGGTAATTTTGCTGCTAGCAAAGCAGAAATCTTCAAGGGATTGATCCTTGGATTTTTATATATGTCAAAAAAAAAATAGGTATACATCATTTTTAGTCATGGGAAGGTTACTCTAACCATAACCTCAAAGTGAGGATTCTTAGGATTATTTCAAAAGCAAATAGTCTTTGGGAGAAGACAGCCTCCATTAAAAGTCACCAAATAATGGATATTACTCTGTAAGGAATAAGCATCTACCAACCACGGTTCCTAGAAAATAAGATCTGCAGTTTGTCACAATCTGTATGTTTTATTTTCATACAAAAATCTATTCTCTTTTTATACTTTAATATTACACTTAACCACGTTACATATAAAACTGTTATTCCTAACATTTGTCTTCTCATACTTGCTCATTCTGTAGAAACATTCAATATCTAGTTACAGTTTGTTCATAACTTCACTAAAATATACATTTGAAGTAATGTTGGGTTTGTACCCATTTTCCACCCACTGGCAACTAATTCCTTCTAATACTGATCACTTGTGATAAAATATTTAGGGCTATCAATAATTGCACTTAATTCCTTATTGATAGTTTATTTGGCAGACAGCTGAATATGAGAACTAAAAATCCAAAATCCCAATCATGCCATATGTAGGAAGGGAAGTTTATGTCTACAATAGCACAATATTACAGACCACTTATAGAAGGCAGCCCCGTAACTAAAATTTCAGAAAGATAAGTCTTGGAAAAAAGATAAAGGAAATGGCATAAATTTAATATTTTTCTCATATTTACAGACCTTTTAAAAAAGGTCTATCATACTATAAGAAACTATCAGAACTACCAGTCCTCTGAGTAATGAGGTCTCCTCTTTATAACCCCCATCTGATTAACACAAAATGGCATCGAAAGCAAACAATAAAATTTATAAACCTTAATAACTGCAACTGGATTTGTAGCACTAAAACCTATCGACGATGAAAGCAAACTTGACAGACACTAATCATTTTAGTGTGGTAGGCAGAATAATGAGTTTTCAAAGATGTCCAGGTCCTAATTGCTGGGGCTAATGAATATGTTATCTTATAAGAGCAGAAGAGACTTCATAGATGTGATTAAGGGTGAGAACCTTGAAATAGGGAGATTATCCAAGATTTGCAGTTATCAAATATAACCATAAGGCTCTTTGCAAATACAAAAAGAATACAGAACAGAAAGCCACAGTGATATAACATGAAAAGGATTTGATACACTTTTGATAACTTTGAAGACAGAGAAAGGTGGCTAAATGGATTGTTTTTGTTCCTGTCAAATTCATATGTTAAAGCCCTAATTTCCAATGTAATAGTATTTGGATATGGGGTCTTTGTGAAGTAATAGGTTTAGACGATGATATGAAGATGGCGTCCTCATAATGAAATTAGTGTTCTCATGAGTAGAGAAATACACAGAAGTGGTATCGTTGTCCCTCCGTAAGCACGCATTGAAAAAAAGCCATAGGAGCTCAAAGCGAGAAGGTGGCTCTCTGTAGGCCAGGAAGTGGTTCTCGTGGGTGTGTGACTCTGCCGGAACCTTGATCTTTGACTTTCCAGGCTCCAAAGCTGTGAAAACTAAACATCTATTGTTTAAGTCACCCAGGCTACCGTGTTTTGTTAAAGGAACTCAAGCTGACTGACTTAAAGAGGATGCACCATGGAATGTGACTGTCCTCTAGAAACCAGGAAAGGCAGTACCATAGATTCTCCCATAGAGACTAAAGGAGTAATGTAATCTTGCTGATGTCTCAATTTTAGGCCAGTAAGACCAATATTGAACTTCCAATCTAAAGATGCGTTAGATATGTTTATGTTGTTTTAAGCCACTAATGCATGTTAATTTTTGCAGCAACCATAGGTAAGTAATACATTTGGTAAAGAAATGCATGTTTCACAATGGTCAGTATTATCACTCAGATTTCATTTTGGCACATTATTTCTAATATTCCCTCAAAAACCAAACCAACCAAACAAATAAAAACACCAAATGCAATGTTACTAAACAACTCGATATTGTAAAGGAGAAACACTAAGTACCTAGTCAAGATTTGAAATTTTATCACTCACAGGGAATTCTGTAAAGCTTTCCTCTGTCATCCAGCCTCTTGACATTGCAGTTTACATAGGTATAAAAGCTGAGAAATTTCTACATACTATAGTTCAGTGATTAAAGGTGAGACATAAAATGATAGTAAGGCGAAGGAACTCCTCGGTTGAGAAGCTGATGGCATTGGGCAGCTTATGGTTTAGAATAGAGGAATGCTAGACTAACATTGCCCTTTCCAAGTGGTACAATGGCTACTTTAGGGGAAGAATGAAGGCTATCTAGAGAATTTTATGAGATTTTTAATTATTCTAAGAAGACACAAGAAACAAACATACAATCATGTGATTAGATAACTTGGACAATTCTTCTGTAGTAATCAGTCACCAAGTATGTCACCAATTATCTTCACCTTCCGGCATTCAGGCACCTGTGTAGTCTCTTCCACATTAACCTAGAAGTGGTCCAGGTGACTTATTAGGTATGGTGGAGCTTACAGTCTGTGGTTTCTGAGGCTAGGCTATAAATAATATGGTGGCTTCCATTTCTGTCCCTTGGGTCATTCACTCTGGGAGAAGGCAGTCATCATATGGCAAGAACCTTGAAACAGCATATGGGTAGATGCATGTAGAGAATAGCTGAGGTTGTTTATCAACAGCCAATACCAAACTCCCCAGCCATGCAAATGAGCCTCGCTGGGAACTGATGTTCCGGGCTTAGGCAAGGCTTCAGCTTACAGCAGTTTAGGTCAACAAAAAAAGAGTGTAACTTCTGGAAAGGTTCTTAGCCAGAACAAACTCTTTTGATAAGCTATGTCTGAAATTGTTAATCTCCAAGTAATATGAGACTTAATAAATGCATATTATTATTTTAAGCCATTATGTTTTGGAGGTTTTGGGGGCAATGTTTGCATAGCAATAGATGCCCAGCAGCACCTGCACCCCTGGTTCTTCAGGGTTGTTAAATGGAGAGTGGGATCTGGTCTTTTGGGTCAAAAAATTTTTTTTAATTTATTTTTATTAGAGTACACTTGGTACATAATCTTATTTTGTTATATTAGTGTCAGGTATACAATGTAGTGATTTAACATCTTTTGTTTTTATAAAATTAAATTATTGCAATGGCATGGGCTAATAAAAGTATATAGGTTTTAAATATACAATTTTATGGCACATTATCTGTGTATTGTATTATCTGTTTACCACCAAAAGTAAAATCTTCTATTGTCATATATTTGACCCACTTTATCCTCTATTAATTCCCACCCCCTTGCCTTTGGTAATCACCATACCATCTCACACCAGTTAGAATGGCTACTATCAACAAGAAAAATAATAACAAGCATTGGAGAGGTTGTAGAGAAAAAGAAACCCTCGTTCACTTTTGGTGGGAATGTAAACTGGTACAGCCACTATGTTTTCACAGTCTGATGGTTCCTCAGGAAATTAAGAATGGAGTTACCATATGACACAACAACCGCTCTTCTTGGTATCTACCTGAAAATTTAGAAAATATTTATTGCAAAGATATATACTCCCTATGTCCACTGCAGCACTGGTCACAGTGGCCAAGAGGTGGAAACACCCAAAGTGCCCCTCAACAGGTGACTGCATAAAGAAGCTGTGGTACATGTAGTACACCCTTCCTTACCCAGCCATAATGAAAGGTGGAAGATGGAAATCATTTGTGATTACCTGGATGGGCCTTGGCAATATCGTGATAAGCAAAATAAGTCAGCTAGAAAAAGTCAGGAGCCATATGATTTCACACATATGTGAGATATTAAACTGAAAGCCACAAACGAACAAACAAGAAAAACAAACACACAATGACTAAAATGTGTTTTCTTGGCTCTTTTAGATGTGGACCACAGATATTAATCATAATCCTCCCTTTGGTATTTGTCTGTAACATTGTTCAAAAATGTGATTTCCAGAGTCTTAAATTCTTTCACTCAGATCAAATGATACAACAAAGGATCATCCAAACAAGAGAATAGAAATAAGACTGACTCTACAAGGGTCAAAATATCTCCCAACAGAAATCTTATATATAGTTGTCTCTTCAAATAGTAGTAAACATCTGGCTTGATCATGTTACCAAATAATAATGGTCTTTCTTCTAGCTCAGGGTGAAGAGAGATAACAAGAAGGGATACAAAATATGAAACAACTCATGTTAATATATTTACTTTTTTATTTTCAGTAAGCTTTTGCCCAAGGAAAAAAGTTTCAAATATTAAATAAATTTAATTTTTTAAATTAATAAATGTCTCAATATTTGAAGCAACTCATCAGGGCAAATATGTACCTATTTGACAACTGTTTACTCATCAAAACTTGCTTCACAACTACCACCTGCCTGTGGACACCCATCCTGACTAATTTGAATGTTACTTACCTTTCAAAAGTCACGTAACTCACTTGAGCCTATACTCTGCAATCAGGGAAAGTCCTGCTCTGAGTTCTTTCTACTAAGAATCTTCTAATAATCTATTATGGTGTCATATTTCCAAGACACAGTGTGTTTTAATAAACTTTTAAAAGCAATTTCTTTGACAATATTTGGGGAATCACACTGGTAAAAACCTAAAATAATACTTGTTAAAGTAATCTTTTACAATGCTATGACTGTTCTGTATACAACAGACAGTGCTAATTACTTCAAAATCTACTAACTGTATTAAACTGACATTTTTGAATACATACTAGACTCCAGGTGTTCATTTAGATAACATGCATAGAGAAGATATCTTCATTGAAAATACCTCCTAATAGGATGCTACATGCATAGCTTCAAGTTATGTTATGCTAAATGGGTGACTTGCTGACATAATCAGTATCATGGCAACAAGTAGCTTTCAGTGAGCATTTTTTTAAATGAAAGCACACAAGCTCATTTGCAGAATGCATTTGTTTGTGTGTTTAGTAAAGCAGCTAGCAATAACTGGATGTCTTAATTATTAAATTCATTGGATATACTATTATATCTCATCTACACACACATACATGCACACGCCTGCTATATTCTGCTCATGGTAATAGAAGGAATAAAATATTATTTCTATTATACATCAAAACTAGCCACTTTGAAAACTGTTTCACTCTGAAAAATAACAACATAAAGCTACTTTACAGATTAATAGGTGAATTTGATATTTCTTTTCCAGAAATTCAAGTTTACATTTCAGTAAATGGGTATCTCTTTCTGCAAAACCTAAGAATGTAATTCTTTTGAAAAATAATCTGATCTGTGATGGAAAATTACACATCATCCTGGGAAAAAGAACACTCACAAACTGTAATCACACAGAAAATCAAGCAACACAGACATCTCTTTCACTTACGATTAGGAATCCTTGCCACTCTGAAATATGCATAGAAAAACTGAATGGGAGATGAATGTCCTTGACATTTTAGAGAGAAAGTCACTTAAACAACTCAGTTGACACAATCAAACACATGCAAAATTGGGAAAGAACAGCCACAGTTTCTTGATATTATTTCAGCTTCCAAGAAAGCATAAAATATGACTTTCTTTACTCAGTGATGATTTTCTTTTTCCAAGTCTCATCATTATTCATTGAGTTTGCAACTTCATCAGCTTAATCCCAGGTTGTGCTCCATGACACTGAAGGATAATTAAGTCTCCCCATGCTAGTGTAAAAGAAGATGGCAGGAGAAAATGGTGACATTTGAATTAATTTCTATTATTAGATACATTTTGTGACCCAATAATTTAAGGTATATATTTTTTTACAGCTCTTGAGTCAGGATGAAAATTTACTAGATTAGCAATTCTAGAGGATATTTGTGATTTTAAAAATCAGGTAAATCATTTCTAAGGGTCAGACTGCTTATAATTTAAAAAACATTTTTTTTCAGTTTAAAGTTGATACCTAAAGTCATTACAACATATTTTCTTTCAATGTCTCACTATAAAGCAGATTTTCACTTTTGACTTAATATAACTATGTTATTTACCACCAATATAATAATAATAAACATTTCCTGCCGTCTAAGAATAAGTTAAATTGATGTTTCCTATATTCCACAGAATTCCCATTTTTTTCATAACAGCAGCTACAATGAAAGTGTAATAATTTGTGGGACTTCGTGTATTTAACATTTGCTCTCTTTTTTAATGCAAAGAAAAGAAATTCTATTGTCATGCTTATGATATCTTCTTCATTATCCAAACATTCTTCAGTGTTTCCTATTGCTGATATAATAAATTACTACAAGCATAGTGGTTTAAAATAACACAAATATATTACTGCTCTGTATGCCAGATGCTTGAAATGGTTCTCCGTACGCCAGTGTTTTCAGCCCCTGATCTGGAAAAGGCGCAGTGGAAACACAAGAACATTTAAAACATACAATACTTGACTCTTTAGTCAGGGGCACTGACCTCTTTTATATTGTAGAGTAGAAAAATGACAGCAGCCAACCCAACAATGTCCATCTGGTGTGAATGCCTCAAAATGATAGCGAGAGATCTGATCAGATCACTGGGAAGGCGCAGGGGAGCCACACGGGGGGCTGCCTGAGGCAACGGTAAACAGTGTAGGACAGGCTTGGCTGGGAAGCTGAACACGTCTGGAGCACATGGGATTTTGGGCCAGAAGAGTTAAAAGAAAGGAGGGCAGAGACTGGCTCTTGGGCTCTCTTCCTTGAGGATGCCTTAATGATTGTGTTGCAGTTGTCTGCACTTCCCAAAGGACGGTATATTGGATAGAAGAAGAAACTGTGGGTGCAGCCTAGGATGGGGCTGGCCTGGCAGAGGGTGGTGGGTTATCCTTCTTTGGGTGTTCTAGAGGGGATGTGCTCTGAGGCAGAGTCTGCCATTCTTTTGAAATTGTGTAGCTTTTGTATCTTATGTTGTTTTAGTTTGTAAACTAATCCTATAGAAATATGATAATTAACTAACGGGGGAATAATAGGGAAACTGAGGAGTTATAGATTTTTATCTCTAGCTGAAGTCTTAAGTGATTAAAGATGTAACTAAACAGTAGAATTTAGCCTTAATTGATAGGCTTAAGTGACTAATGCGTGTGGAAAGCTGTTATTCCAAAATTGTGTAGCTTTTGAATAAAGACTCCTTTCCTTTATCACCAAAACTTTGCCTCTTGAATTGTGCGTAGGGAGTAGTGGCAGTCAGCAGGGCCGCACTTGCTATTTGGTAACAAAAATGATGCAAATTTTTTTTCAGATCAGCAAAAATATATATTTCAGTGTGCCCTAGAATTTTAGTAATTAGTTTATGCGTGTAATTAGATGAAAAAGGTTGAGAATTGCTGTATAGGCTAAAATTAGATGTGGGTAGTGCAGTGATCTATTACAGAAGCTCTAGGGGGGGATCTATCTTTTTGTCTTTTCTAGCTTCTAGAAGTTGCTTTCATTCTTTGGCTTGTGGTTCTCTTCCTCCATTGTTCAAAGCTAGTGAAGATTGCATTTTTGACAATTCTTCCATAGTCATATTTTCCTCACATTCTATCTAAGAAAGGCTTTCTATTTCTAACCCATATGACTACCTTTTCACCATAAAGAAAACCCAAGATAGTCTTCATCTCTATACCTTTAACACCATCACACATCTAAAACCCCTTTTGCCTTGTAAAGTAACATAGCTATTGACTTCCCTCCCTGGAACACAGTGGCTCAGATACAGTCTGGATTACTTGCAGACTCCCTGAGGCACAAGGACGGAATTGCTTTTCCACCTCCTGGAGTTGGGTAGGTCATGCATTCCAGTCCGTACAATAACAGCTTTCCATAGGTATTAATAACTTAAGCCTATCAACTGTGACTGAAGCTACAAACTTTAACTCTTGAGTTCCCCTTTTGGAAGCAGTTACTGAAGACACACTGTCCTCCTTCATTACCCCTTAAAGATTTCAGAGATGGAAGTTCTCTGACTGAGGAATGAGACAGGCTAGTAAGCCAGGATAAGATGAACAGGGAAACTGAGATAGATAGGTAGTTAAATAAGCAGTTTGCAGCATCTAGTACATTGCAAACTCCTATCTTCCCTAAACCAAGGAATTTAAGATTAAATTGTTCATACTTCTTCCCACTCAGAGGGTAAATAGCTTAAGTCACCCTACTCAGAGAGAGTTAGTAGAAATCCACTTAGTGCCATTTGCCAACCACATCCAAAGATGGGTGAAATTAAGTGAATAAATCTCATTTTGGCACATCAATGTAAAACTGATGAATATTCTATTGAGATCCTCCCCTAAACTCCCAGCCTTTAAAACCCCTCAAAACAAAGTTCACTGTGGCTCTCCCTCCCAGAAGCACACCCATACCCACTTTCCATACCCCCTCTTAGTCTCCACAAGGCACATATCCCCTAAACCCCAAGGGACCCCATGAGGCTCGCCACCAGGGAGCAATGGGCAGCAGTAGCGTGTCCCCGGCTAACCTAATTACTCCGTCCCCAAGGCTGCCTTTTCTCTGACTGTTTACTGAGCCAAAGCAGCCAGTCATGGTTCCTTTCCCACCCAGCGCCTCTCCTGTTGCTTGTTCTACCCTAGGCTCTTCCTTGCTCCCTGTCCCCAGCTTTAACAAACATCCTAAAAAAAAATAGGAGGGTTAAGGTTGATATTTGAGCACCTTTGTCAGCAGAAATTTGCAAAGTTATCATTTCACATTCAGAAAAACTAACCTTTGTGTCTTTGGGGATAAAGTGGTAAATTCCATTTTTAATTCTCCCTTCTAACACTGTCATTGATAACCTGCTTTGTATAACTATAAATTTATTCTTGGTTTCATCATTTTTTTTTACTTTTAAGGAGTTTTAAAATACTCCGAAAGAAGTTAATATGTAGCAATATGGCTATTTCCCATTTGAGTTTTAATTTCATATCCAATCCCTTTTTTATTGCTTAACATTATTCACAGAAAGTACAGAGAATGTTGTGATCCCATTTGCATAAGGATCCATTTCTAAATGTTGTATAAAAGTGTTTCAGGTTCTAATAAAAATGTTTCCAATGAACATATGTTTTCTTAGCTTCTGGAACTGGACTTGTATCTAATATATATTATATATAAATATTTGTATATAAATAATATCTTTTTAATAGGAAAAGTAGTAGGCTTCCACAATGTGTACGGGTTTCTAAATTCTTCCCATTTTGCATGCAAGTGAGGGTATGTTATGCCATTCTCAGAGTTTTTGCATTCTTCTTATTTATCTTTTTTTTGGCATTATATATATAAACTGTTTGATATATATCTGGGAGATCTAAATTATATGTTTTAAAACTATTCTAAATCCCTCTGTATATTTCTGTGTATCTTGTCTATGCTTTGGAGAGTCTTGGAAAATAAATCCCAGCTAAGATCAATACCAAGGCTAAAATGTAACCACAGTGGGCTTTCTCTAAAATAAAGTTTAATTTTAGGAGATAATTGAATTTTTGTATATTTAGGATGAGAAAAAATGACAAAGAGAATGTTAATACAAGGAATATGAAAAGAGACAAGATTGTGGGTAATAAACAGTCATCTCAAGTCAAAATTTTAGAAAGAAGGGTAGTAAAATTGAGATAGTTTCTGATTTTTCACTGCATTTTCTTTTGCATGATAATGATGATAATAACAATAATAATTATTTTAAGAAAACAATTTTGAAACCTGAATTTCTTTTGAAAGCTTCCATATAACAGTGGAATTTTTCAGGGCATTAGATAAAGCTTAATCTTTTTTAGTTCCATTATTAATATAAAAAAATCTTCAAATATTTATATTCTGTGAAAGGTTCTCCAAAGAGGCTACTGTAGTTTTAAATGATTCTTGATAAAATTATACATTTAGAATTATAGGTACATGAAACAGAATTATTGTGAGAACATGTATAAAACCAGGAGGCTGCCTATAGGAGTTATGGATCTAAATGAAGATGAGTATGATACAGGTAGTTCTGTCCAGACCTGTCCAGACCTGGCCAGACCATGGGGTGGGGTCGGGGGTGGGGGGCAGGAGGAGGCTGCCAGAGGCAGCGTGGCAGTGTTGAGCTGCCTGAGTAAATAAGCTAGCACAGCACTTAACAATAGATCCCCAACCCTGGGGCAAAGGTGCACAGGAGCCTTGCAGGGGTAGCGAGGCTAGCGAGTGTGATTGACAAAGGAAAAAGTCTTCCTACTCCCTTCTGATCCCTGGTTGAAAGCAGGACCAGAGACACAGTGGCATGTGTACAACAAAGGTCAACATGGTAGCAGGGGGAGGTGCTGCCCTGTCAGTCTAACCTAAGAGAAGGACAGAATTGCCTGGGAGCGCTAGACCATCCCTGAGTACACAGGAGTTTGGGCGGGGAGATTTAAACTGAGGGAGGGGAAATGTGTACTTCTTCCTCCCTGGGACCCACAGCATGGATGCTTGGCCTGGAGTTTTATGGGCAGCAGGCACCAGGCCCCATGGCTGGCACAGTGGGCCCCTGCATGGCCTGCTATAGTGGTTGGCAGCAACCCCGGGCCCATGGCAAAGGGAGCAGTGGTGGCAGCCTGGTAGTTCCAGCCCCACATGCAGACTCCAGGAAGGAGCCTGAGGATTGACAGTGATGGGGAAACAGACCCAGCTGCTTGGATGATTGTGTGGCAGCCACCTGCAGTTCCCAGAGGACGGTGCTTTTAAGTGGGAGAAGGAACTCTGGGCACCGCTTTGGACTGGTCTGGCAGAGGGTGGCAAGGTTTTCCTCTGGGTGTTCTGGAGGCGAGCGATTCTGAGGCAGCAGCCTGTCACTCCTGCAGACTCTGCAACTTTGAAGACCTCTTTCCTTTTCACTACACCTTTGCCTCTGGAATTGCCCTATGGGTGATAGCCGGCAGCTGAACCCCACTTTCTGAAATTCGTCTTTGGCTCTCTTTAATTGAAGCCCAGTAAATCTGAAATTCCAAGAAGGCAAAATATTTGGAGTTAAGGTCTCTCTCAAGAATAGATTCTGTCAGGTAAAACATGGCAGAAGTAAGGAAAGTTCCCATAAAGTTCTAATAGGTGACTCAAAAACAAACTGCATTCTATGAAGATGTGGATCTTGAGATCTTCTGAACTCATTATCCTTTAAGGTGACACTGAGAGACAAATTTATGAGGCTAAACCCTGTTCTTTTTCCTAGAAATTTCATTTTATAGGCTTATAAAATATGAGAAAATACATGGATAAAATCAGCAATATAAGTACTAAGGCAGGTTTTTGTCAAAGATAAAATATGATCAAAGGAATTTTAAAAAGCATTTCTCATTTCTGAGTCAAAATACATATAGAATTTGTTAATCCTATGAAAATAAACTTTATTTCAAATCCTAAAGGAAATTTCTTTCAACACTGATTTCAAGTGGATGATTTAAGGGACCTCAGAGATAAGATCTTAAGCCATAATGGGAAGGGGTGCTGTTTGACTCTTGTGAAAACTCCAGAGTTGTTTCTATTGACTCCCTGACATATCAACTAAAACATTGATTAAGCAAAGCTAAATGAAATATTGGGTTGGCCAAAATGTTTGTTGGTTTGTTTCTTTCCCCCCATAAGATGGCTCTGATAGCACTTAGTTGTCTTTACCTTCATTCAAAACAATTTTGTTATATCGTATTGTGACAGCTGTCATATCAGTGTGCATTAAAAATATCAAATTGGCAAATTTTTGCTTAGCCATTTTAATATTGAAGATGGAAGAAATTAAGCAAGATTTTTGGTGTATTATGCTTTATTATTTAAAGAAAGGTAAAAATGCAAATGAAATGCAAAAAGACTTGTGTAGTGTATGGAGAAGGTGTTGTAACTGATTGAGTATGTCACAAGTGATTTGCATAGTTTTTTGCTAGAGATTTCTCACTGGACAATGCTCTGTGGTTGGGTAGACCAGTTGAAGTTCATAGCAATCAAATCGAGACATTAACTGAGAACAATAAATGTTATACCATGTGCGATATAGCCAACATACTCAAAATATCCAAATCAAACCTTGAAAATAATTTGAACCTGCTTGGTTATATTAATCATTTTGATGTTTGGGTTCCACATAAGCAGGAAAAAAAAACACCCCAAAACCTCTTGACTGTATTTCTGCATGATCCTCTACTTAAATGTAACAAGAACATTCCATTTTTAAAACAACCTGTAACAGGTGATGGAAAATGGATACTTTACATTAATGTTGAACAGAAGAAATTGTGGGGCAAGTGAAATGAACCACCACCAACCACAGCAAAGACCAGCCTTCCTCCAAAGAAGGTGTCGTTGTGTGTGTGGTGAGATTGGAAGGAAGTCCTCTAGTGTGAGCTCCTTCTGGAAAACCAGATGATTAATCCAACAAGCACTGCTCCCAATTAGACCAACTGAAAGCAGCACCTGATGAAATGTAATTAAGTAGAATAGGCCAAGTTTATCACATAAGCACTTAGGATTGAAGAACACTGTGCATAGAGGGCCTTGAAGTGAGTCTTCATAAGTAAACTGCGATTTAATAAACAGCCATCTGCCCAGATGAGCAATCTATTGTCTGAGAGGAGAGTTGTTTGCAAACACAAATTGGTTTGCAGGAATTTCCTGAAGCAAACAATGAAGTTATTTATTAGTTTATAGTCCTACCTCCATGAAAACCATTTTCTGAAATAAATTTTTAAATCATGTTGACACAGATTGCCTCAGGTTTCAGTGCTGATAATTAAGCAATGTAAATATAGTCTACAGTTTCTGTGAATTGCTGATTTATAATATTCAACAAAAATCATATTACTTTTACTTACTATGAGCTTCCACTGAAAATCATAAAAATAATTTCGATCTTCAATGAAATCATTGTAGCTATGGTAATTTCTCTCATCCAGTTATGTATCTGTGGATGTGTATATGTATTCTGTCAACATACTCCAAAATTTCTTCTCTAAAATTTCAATTTAAAATGAATGGAACAACTATGAAATTGTTCAAATCTTGTATTACTGAACCCTACATTACTTCAGTTGGTTGCTCTGTATTTTTATGGCTAAGGCTTGATATATTGTTGTGAATTTAGATACAAAAATCTGTTCAACATAGAAAGAGTTATTTCTGTTTGTTTTTGTTTTTTTTAAGATTCTCTCCCAAGTGTCACTTACAGAAAAGAGTTAATTCTTCAGGGCATAAAAGTATAAATTTCCTTCTCTTCCTGTGGAGGTAAGTAAAATGCCCATTATTATATATTCTTCACAGAATTCTCTGCAGCTTCAGGTAAAACTACTTGGATAAAGAAAAATAAAAATAAATCGTTAGAGTTATATAATTACAAATTGGGAAATAAAAATTGAATTGTTGCTTGAATTTTATACTTCTCTCTAGGGGATTAAAAGCAATACATAAACATTTTTTACAGATATTGGTATAGTGCCATGTTTTTCCATATGTGAGCAATTTGCCATCTGTTAAACTCACTATTGCTTTTTTTTTTTTTATCTGATTGAAATGTACTTGTCTGCCAGAAATTTTGATTTCTTCTTCTGAAGTGAGGTAATAACATATTCCAAAGTACATATTTTCCAGAATTAAAAAGTATGTTGTTTATTTTGACTATATATGAGTGCCTGAAATCATATTTAATGGAACCTAAGGAACAAAATAATATTTTATATCTAAGAAAAATTAAACACTTAAGAAAATCACTGGGTATTTCATGACTTTATATAAAAGATATACTTCATGAATGATAATAAAGGAGTTTATTTTGCAGCACCATTCCCACAGCAAATAACAATGGCATTCACACATATTTCTCTCTCTATGTATCTATCTATCTCTCTATCTATCTATTGATCAATCGAGACTGATGTGTACACAGACTGCTCTGACTTATAATTGTTCAAAGTATGAGATTCTGAATTTAGGATGGTGTTAAAGCCATACATTCAGTAGAAACTGTCCTTCATGTTTTCTTTTTTTTTAATTGTTGTATTACAGTTGTCCCAATTTTATGCTCATTGTTCTCTCCTACCCTGCCCACCCCATGTGCCCTCAGTCAATCCCCAAACTGTAATCCAAGTCCATGGGTCATTTATACCTGTTCCTTGACTAGATCCTACCCCTTGTTTCCCCCATTATTCCTCTCCACCCTCCCCTCTGGTCCCTGTCAGTCTGCTCCTTGTTTCCATGCCTCTGGTTCTATTGTGCACATTTGTTTTTTTAGTTGATTAGGTTCCTGTTATAGGTGAGATCACATGGTATTTGTCTTTCACAGCCTAGCTTAATTGACTTAGCATATTACTCTCCAGTTCCATCCATGCCGTTGTGAAGGGTAGAAGTTTCTTCTTTCTTTCTGCTGCACTGTATTACACTGTGTAAATGTACCAGTTTCTTGATCGACTCATTTACTGATGGGCACTTAGGCTGCTTCCAGCACTTGCATATTATAAATAACACTGCTATGAACATAGAGATGTATAAGTTCTTTTGAACTGGTGATTCGGGATTCTTAGGGCATAACCCCAGCAGTAGAATCCTGGGTCAAAAGGCAGTTCCATTTTTAATTTTTTGAAGAAATTCCATAGTGCTTTCCTCAGTGGTTGCAGCAGTCTGCATTTCCACCAAACAGTGTACTAGGGTAACGTTTTCTCTACATTCTCACCAGCACTTGTTTGTTGATTATTAATGATGTCCATTCTGATATGTGTGAAGTAGTATCCATTGTGGTTTTAATTTGCATCTCTCTGATGGCTAGTGATGTTGAGTATCCTTTCATATGTCTCTGGGCCCCGTATATGTTCTCCTTGGAGAAGCGCCTGTTTAGGTCCTTTGCCCATTTTTAAATTGGATTGCTTATCTTCTTCATGTTGAGTTATATAAGTTTTTTATATATTTTGGAGACCAGGTCTTTGTCTGAGGTGTCATTGGCAAATATGTTTTCCCATATGGTTGGTTCCCTTTTCATTTTGCTGATGTTTTCTTTTGCCATGCAGAAGCTTTTTAATTTGATGTAGTCCCATTTGTTTATTCTTTCCTTTATATCCCTTGCCCTAGAGGGTATGTCAGCAAAAATATTGCTGCATAGGATATCTGAAATTTTACTGCCTATGTTTTCCTCTAGGACTTTTCCTGTGTTATGGCTCATGTTTAAGTCTTTCCTCTATTTTGAGTTTATTCTGGTGTGTGGCGTAAGCTGGTGGTCTAGTTCCTTTTTTTTTTTTTGCATGTACCAGTCCAGATCTCCCAACACCATTTGTTGCAAAGGCCAAGTTCACTCCTGTTTGTGCTTCTGTTCCCTTTGTTGGATATTAATTGACCACAGAGACATGGGTTTATTTCTGGGCTCTCTATTCTATTCCATTGATCTATGTGTCTCTTTTTATGCCAGTACTAGGCTGTTTTGATTATAGTGGCCTTGTAGCATAGTTTGATATCAGGTATTGTGATCCCTCCTACTTCATTCTTCTTTCTCAAGATTGCTGAGGTTATTCAGAGTTGTTTTTGGTTCCATATAAATTTTGGAAATATTTGTTTTCAGTGTTTTGAATTTTGAGCTTTTACCAGCGCTAGCCATATGCAGTATGCTCCTCACTCTTGATTCCAGGCAGGAGCAGTGAGCTGAAGCTCAGAGTCAACCACATTACCACGACGGGGACTGGCTGGCATTCTACCGTGCATCCATTATATTGGATGATTGTGCTCAACCCTAGGCCTATGTTAGTGTTCTGAGCCCACTTAAACTAGGCTAGGCTAAACTATCATGGTTGTTACATTAGGCATATTCAATGCATTTTCAACTTGCAATATTTTAAATTTATGATGGGTATTAAGATACCCGTCCTATCCTATGTCATATATATATATATATATATAATTGCTGAAACTTGTATCTTAATTATTTAATCAACTGTTCCTCATTATTTACTGGAAAATAGAGCAATGTTCAAATAGCAACGGTCCAAATTCAGTCACAGTTCCTTGGCTCTCAATTTTCTATGCACGCGTTTTGCACACTTCTTGTTTTTCTAGGTAATGCTGACACAGAATACATGGTTTTAGTTTTCAAGTTTTATAGGAGAAAAATCACATCATTTAGACAGAATAGGGGGTGTAATAACTAAATACGCTTAATTAATCTTGAGGGGAAGGACTCACAAAATGGTGATTGATGCTTGAGTTAAAATTTAAGGGAGTTTGTAAAACCAAGCATTCCAGGTGGGAGAAGATAATCTAGTTGGTGAGAATATATGCAAAATCATTTAGGTAATACAATGCAACATCTTAACAGAATTGTTGATTCTATGTGAAAAATTGGTAGGACCGCTGTCTGAGAATGTCAAGATTTTAGGTTGGAGAGACCCTGAGAGGTCAAACTGAATTTTGCACTTACTTTGTCCCATTGTAATGACTAGCTTCTATGTGACCTCTGGATACAACTTTAGTTATTTCATAAGAAAACCAAATGTTTCCTCAACCTAGTTCTTTACATGGAAGGAAAATTAAATTAATTAATCGAGATGTTAGTTTTGTTCTCTTAGGCTTGTTTATTAAAATGTGGTATGGAATAGGATTTTAGAGCTGTTTGATATTTTTGCAGGTTTGATGTCATTGAGGGTTAAATTTTAAACTATTCAAATGCAAACTAACATAGTAAATTTTAATGAGTTTATTTAAAAATATTTTTAATATTGCTTATTTGTCAATCAAATAAAAACTAGTTTCTAACTTTATTAATAAAAATAAGCTCACTTGTAAGAAATTATAAAATTATAAACACAATGGTAAGGAAAAAACCTACAATGAATACACATGACTAATATTTTTTTATATTTGTAGTATAAAATATCTAGATGGCTTGAATATTTTTCTGTATTCAAACATCTGAAAAGTGAAGGAATTTTTATTTCAAAAACAGTTTTAAGCCATAAATTTTTTTATTTCACATTTGTAAAAAATAAAAAACTTTCAAAAATTTCAATAAACTAAAAAGAAAAAGAGGAATTACACTTGAAAAAGTCAAAATAACACATGCAAAAGTAAGATAAAACATACCATTAGGGACTATGAATCTAACTACATGCATTTCAGTAAAACTATAGTTACTATATTGGATGAGGAATAATTTTTTTTTAAAGTAAGACATAAAATTAAAGCATTATAGTAAATGGAATTACATTGCAATTAAAAATAAATAGGACAATAACATCATTTAAATGACAAATTCCTTGCTTTTATATTTAGTATTTTTTCTTTGAATTGTAAATAAAAATTTTTATATAAATTATTTAAAGAAACAAAATATATACACCTTTATTTTATTTTGAAAATAATTACAAAAATATACAAGTAGCTATTCCAACTGCAAAGGAATATGTTTAAGATAATACTTGGAAGTACAAAACCAGAAAAACTTTATAGCACTTTAATGATAAATGTGAACCATCCCATTTTCCTTAAAGAAGTGGAAATCAAAACTTCAATAAGGAAGAGATAATTCTTCAACTATATGGCATACACTGCTTAAAAATAAAAGTGTGTTTGAAGATATATTGAGATATAATGTGAACAAAAGAAAATGAAATCACAGGTGAAAACATTCATGTGCATATTAGAACTAACAACATTATATTAAGTACACATCAAGGTACTGATAAAAATCTGAGAAGTTTCTGTGATGCATTGTTATCAATTATGATTGATGTATTGATATGATATTAAATATATAAATTAATCAGTTTACACTAAAAAAAGAAATTGACAGACATGAATTGAAACAAAATGCAAAGCTTTCTACATTAAAAGCTTTTCTAAGTTTCCCATTTTTTTCTAGTGACCTGTCTGGCAATAAAGTGTGGGACAAGATGTATTGGTTTTAGTCATGGATGAACACAAGGATTGAACTAGGCCTTGCAATGACCAGCTGACTAGAAACAGACCACAGATTATATATTCAACTCACAGTGGATAAAATCTAGTCCCCTTGGAAACATGTGATGATAATATGTGGTAAAGGATGGAGCGGATTGTTTCTGGATTGAGGATTACTACAAAAAGATAATTTTAAAGCTAAAATAAACTTTTTGTATTGGACAGCATGGATAGTGAGAAAAAAGCTAAATGTAGCTATTTTGCATAAAGTAGAATTTCTTTTTAAGCTTCAAGAACAGCACTGAAAATTGTTAAGAGGGATAAACTTGTGTTATAGGTTATACTCCAAAGAAAATATAAAAAAGTACTTCTCAGATTTTAACAAGTTTATAAGGGACTTAAGCGTTTATCAAAATGCAGATTTCATAGGGTCATAGCAGGGTCCTATATTTTTAATTATGTAATGGATTAAATTAGAAAAGAACAGAAGAAAAAAAAAATTGGTTACTTTCCAGCATATACACTCACAAGCACAGGCAAATTCATATTGTTTAAAATACCACTCTGATGCTGTTTTAAACACATTTAAATGTAGGAATGAAATTAATATTGCATAGGATCCATTTTCTTTAGATTCAGATTGATCTATTATTAGAACAAGAATGGAACCTTTGACTCCATGTAACTCTATATTCCAAACAGCTAGAAATTTTAAGTAGCAATTGTTCACCATTTAATAACATTTTCCTTAGATAGCTAATGCACTGAAAGACAAAAGAGCGGCCTTCCAGTGATTTCCAATTTACCCAATTTTCCAGCAACTTGTCTGCCCACACAATGACAGATTACTGTTTCATATTCTCCACTTCCTGAATAGCTAAGCTAATTGTTTTTAATCTTTTTTTCTTCAGCAACTCTATCTCTGAAAGCACTTACAGTGGCTCCTGAAGGGAGTCCTCATTAGTCAAATGGTGATACACCTCTCTCATCATCCAAAGTAATCAAGGGAGACATAGTAATATTTTTCTTTATATTGGGGCAAGTGTCATTGTTTCCCCTATCTTAAGAGTCTAATCAAAAATAGTGCTATAGATAGAATCATTCAGAGATTTAGAGAATATGAGGATGCAAAAACATCCATTTGTATTTAGTAAATGGTTATATATATGACTGAAATGTTTAAATTTTGCAGTCTACTTAAAATATCAAAATAGAAATGTTGAATGCTATCTAGAAAGACGTTTACTTAAGAGGTGATCTGCTTAGCAATCAGGCCTTCTGATGTAAAATTTTAAATATTTCCCAAAGTTCTTTAAGGAAAAGTCAGGACAGAGGAATACCCCCTACCTGCTGCAATCTCCGCACTGATGTCCATGTCCATGAGTTCTGTCTTTTCGCTTGATCCCTCTACGGCCTAAACGTCACCCCGTAGCTGTCCTGCTTGCTAACTATGAGTCTCTCTCCATTTTGCTTGTTAGTTCAGTTTGTTAACTGGATTCCACAAATGAGTGAAATCATAGGATATTTTTCTTTCTCCGGTTGGCTTATTTCACTTAGCATTACTTTCTCCAGGTCCACCCATCCCGTTGCAAAGGCTAAGCTTTTCTCTTCTTTATTTTCGAGTAGTATTCCATCATGTAAACATCCCATAGTTTTTTATCCACTCATCTATCAATGGACACAGGCTGCTTCCATACCCCAGCAATTGTAAACAACACTACAATGAACAGAGGGGTGCTTATGTTCTTCCAAATTAGTGTTTTGGGTTTCTTTGGATATATTCCCAGAAGTGGGGTCACTGGGTCTAAGGTAGATCCATTTTTAATTGTTTTGAGTTAACTCCGTACTGCTATATCCACAGTGCTTGCACCACTCTGCATTCCAACTAATGGTGCAAAAAGGGTTCCCCTTTCTCCACATCCTCACCAGCATTTTTTGTTTGTTGGTTTATTGACAATGGTCATTCTGACAGTTGTGAAGTGTTATCTCATTTTGGCTTCAATTTGCATTTCTCTGATGATTAGCGATGTTGAACATCTTTTCATGTCTATTGGCCATCCATATGTCCTCTCTGGAGAAGTATCTGTTCAGGTCTTTTCCCCATTTTTTAATTAGATGGTTTGTTTTCTTGGTGTTGACTTTTGTATGTTCCTTATAAATTTTGGATATTAACCCCTTATCAGATGTATCAGTGAATATGTTCCCCCATTCCAGAGGTATTCTTTTTATTATGTTCATGGTTTCCTTTACTGTGCAAAAACTTTTTAGTTTGATATAATTCCATTTGTTTATTTTTCCTTTTGTTTCCCTTGCCTTAGGAGCTATATCAATAAAGATACTGCTACCAAAAATGTCTAGATTTTACTGCCGCCCATGTTTTCTTTTAGCATTTTTAAGGTTTTTTAAATCTAATATTTAAGTATTTAATCCATTTTGAATTTATTCTTGTGTCAACTCTGTGCCAACAAATTGGACAATCTGGACAAAATGGATAAATTCCTAGAAACCCACAACTTCCAAAAGTAAATCAGGGAGAATCAGAGAATCTGAACAGACAAATTATACCAAGTGACTTCGAAGCTGTAATGCCAAAACTGCCAACAAACAAAAGCCCTGGACCAGGTGGCTTCACAGGGGACTTTTGCCAAGCATTCCCAGAGGAACTAACACCTGTCATTTCTAAAATATTGCTAAAAATTTAAGAGGAGGGAAGGCTCTCAAACTCATTTTACAAGATCAGCATTATCCTAATTCCAAAATCAGATAAAACACTAGAAAACGAAAAGAGAAAATTACAGGCCAATATTCCTGATGAACATAGATACTAAAACTCTCAATAAGATATCAGCAAAGCAAATACAGCATTACATCAAAAAGATCACATACCATGACCAAGTGGGATTTATTCTGGGAATGCAAGGTTGGTACAAGTTTTGCAAATCTATAAATGTTACTCACAACAAAGACAAAAATGAAGGATAAAAACCACATGATCATATCAATAAATGCAGAAAAAGTAATTGATAAAATTCAGCACCCACTTATGATAAAAACTCTCAGCAAAGTAGGAATAGAGGGAATACACCTAAACATAATGAAAGCCACATATGACAAACACACAGCCAACATTACATCAATAGGCAAAAACTATAAGTGTTTCCCTTAAGACCTGGAACAAGACAAGGATATCTACTTTCATCTTTCTTAGTCAACATAGTACTAGATGTCTTAGCCACAGAAATCAGACAAGAAGAAGAAATTAAAATCATCCAAATTGGAAAGGAAGAAATGAAATTGACTTTATTTGCAGATGACATAGGGAACCCCAACGATTAGACCAAGAAACTATTAGAACTGATAAATGAATTCAGCAAAGTAGCAGGATACAAAATTAATATCCAGAAATCAGTTGTATTTTTATTATTTTTATTTTTATTTATTTATTAATATTGCTTTACAGATCAAGCAGGATCTATTTAATTATATGCACAAAATAGTTGAAGGAATTTAAAAAATGAAATGGTGAGTTTTGTTTTCTTATATATTTATCATGGAGCTTTGCAGCAAAGTTGCAGTAATGAGGCATTCTAAGAGAAAATATTTCCTTCATTTGTGGAGAGAATATTACATCTGAGGCACTCCACTGGGACAAAGGTAAATGATGAAGAAGCAGAAAGCCTGAACAGACCAATAGCAGCTTGTGAAATTGAAGCAGTAATCAAAAAACTCCCGGCATGCAAAAGACCTGGACTGGACAGTTTCAGAGGAGAATTTTACAAAACATTTAAGGAAGAGCTAACCCTTTCCTTCTCAGGCTATTCCAAAAAATCCAAGAAGAGGGAAGGTTCCCAACTCTTTTTATGAAGCCAGCATCATCCTAATCCCAAAACCAGATAAAGATATAGCTAAGAAAGAAAACTACAGACCAATATCGCTGATGAACATAGACGCTAAATTCCTCAACAAAATATTGGCAAGCCATATCCTGAGGTACATTAAAAAAGATCATACCCCATGATCAAGTGGGATTCATTGCAAGGATGCAAGGATAGTTGTATTTTTATATGCCAGTAATGAACTAAGAGAAGGGAAAATTAAAAAACAACTCCATTCACAATTGCTTCAAAAAGGATAAATTACATAGGGATAAATCTCACCGAGGACATAAAAACCTATACTTGGAAAATTATAGGACACTAAAGAAAGGAACAGAAGAAGATACAAATAAATGGATGTTCATACTGTGTTCTTGGAGAGGAAGAATTAACATCATTAAAATGTCCATGCTACCCAAGGCAATCTATAAATTCAGTACAATTTCTTATCAAGATTCCAATGAGGTATTTCACAGAACTAGAGCAAATATTTCAAAAATTTATATGAAACCCTAAAAAGCTCCACAAAGCAACAAAGATTCTGAGAAAGAAGAACAAAGTTGAAGGAGTCACATTACCTGCTATCGAACTATACTGTAAGGCCATAGTAATTAAATCAGCATAGTATTGGTATAAAAACAGACACAGAAATCAATGGAACAGAATGGAGAGCCCAGAAATAAATCCACACCTTTATAGTCAATGAATATTTAACAAAGGAAGCAAGCACATATAATGGGTTAAAGATAATTTATTCAATAAAGGGTTTTGGGAAAATTGGAAAGATAAGTGGAGAAAAATGAAACCAGACTATCTTCCTATACCACACAAAAGATTTTATCCTTTTTAGATTGTAATGGGTTGTTTTGTTTTGTTTTTTTCAAATAATATCTTCCCTGGCTGTAAAGTATGTAATCCATTTTGTAAAGTTTTCTTTTCCTATTGGTTTTCTCAGACTCATCTGTATGCAAATATTTACTTTGCTCTTGTTTCATAAGGAGGAGCATTTTGTGGACATCATCATATCAATTTTTCAGCTATCAATATGATTCTAATCTAATCTAATATTGCCATTTTCTTTTTCTAAGTATCAATTTTGATCTTACCCAATTGTTCTACTTGTGTAGCATAAAAATTGAATGCCAAATCACTTGTATTGTTTAAAATGCTCAGCAGATGGGAGGTTACATATATAAATGTTTTAATTGAAAATAGATTTTTAGAAGGGTAATTACTGATTATATTGTCATATGGATGTTAAAACTTGTTGAAAGAATTTAGGTTGAAGTTAAAGTTGTGTATCTTTGAAATTCTTTGACAGTTGAGATAACTAGCCTCTTTATTTTTCTGTGAATAGTTCAAATAAGCTCTCAGAAAAGCCTAACCTGAGTCTGTTACTGAATTCAGTGATCAGGTTATTAGATTTGCCTTTTCCCTTTATAATAGTATCTAACCTATGTTCAACATTTACCAGTTACTTAAAATTGAGCTTTACAGACTTAAAAAAACAACAACACTACCTATTCAGTATTATGCTTCACATTTGATTTTAGGACATTATATCCTTTTGTCTCTTTAAAAAGTCTACCACCATTTCAACCAATATTGACATTTTAAGTGTTGAGATCAGTTGTTATTATTGGAGAGAGTATTCTACATCTTGCATTTGGTCAATAGTTTCCTATTACTGTCAAGTAACTTGTCCCTATATTGTCTGATTCATTTGCACACTGCACATTACAGAGGCTTGATTAGTTTGAGGTTACACATTTTTGCAAGAATGCTTCATAAGTGATATATCCTTTACCATATCAGAAGACACATGCCAAGTCTTCCATTATCACTGATGCTGTTACATTTGTAGTTCAAATATTATAATTTTCCTTTGCAATTTATAAGTAATCTGTAGGATGTTACTTTGACATGATGTTATCCATAACCTTGTGTTCATTCACAATATTTTTAGAGGCGCTAGGTCTAGTGCATAATTATTCCATCAGAATTAAATTTCAAATGAAAATAAATGGTTTGAGAGCCTTTATAGTCAGAACTCTTTCATTTGCCAGCATCTCTAACCAAACCCTACCTTTAGGCTAAATGAAGATACCAGAGATCCTGGAGATATTGGAGATATTACAGGTTCACATGAGAATTTCTAGGAAGAGGGCATCTCAAGGGTCTTGGTGACTGTAGTCAGGGACGGGGCTCCACCATGACTAAGGCTCTCTTACACGTAGTAGAGTTTATGTTTTCTTCTTTGGGAGGGGGAAAACTCGCCTGCAACCAAAGCAGAGAAGGGAGATGTGTCCTTTTCTTCTTCAGCCTCACTATTGAAACAAAAGGAAGGTATCTGATTAATCTGCCATGGGCCTAATTGTTATAAATGTTCAGGGATATCATAATGTGTTTGCTATCTAGTATATTTATTATGTTGATAGCTTGATAAAAAAATAAAAATTGCCTGCTTAATTTAACGTGAGAATCGATCGAATTACAGAAGCAGTGATCACACCTAAAGATCAAACTGTCAGCTATATTACTTATTGTTTGAAAAACTGTCTAAGCTGGTCATAGGGGCTGTTCCTATTTATCACCAGATACAACAATTCCTATGAAGGTTCAGGAGTACACCGATGGCCAAGAGCCTGTTCTTTCATTTTACTGCGTTGTGTATAGAGTGCAGACCACGGAGGCTGCTCTGTACAAGGAGATAAAGGGAAAGATGAGAAATAGGCCCAGGCTCTCCTGCCAGGGCACTCAGCGATGCATCCCTCCGTGCAGTGAGTGAGTGAGTTGCAGAGACAGACTGTAGCTATTTACCTTAGGAAAGCTTTCTGGGGAGAAAGAGGAAATTTTGTGTCTTTGTAGAGCTCACTCTTGAACTGTCATTTGAATATATGCATTGATAATAAATAAGAATTCACAAAATTCTCTCTAGAACTCTAAGGGATTGAGACCTTCACTGCCCCTCTGCATGATCATCATATCCCCTCTGCATGAAGTGTAAGGGGGAACAGAGACTAACACCCCAGAATGTGTCACATTGGCTTGTGGATTATTTGGAGTCGAAGATAATCCGGGGCCCAGAAGACCCAAGAGAGCTTTGTATCTCCTAAATTAACTGCCTAAAAGACACAAGAGCTGGCCTCTCAATAGAGAGCTAGTACCAGAGATAATATTTTATATCAGAAATTTTTATCTACATGATATGAAAAGCATGTTTACCAAACATCTGCTCTGCTCATCTTCTATGAATTGTCTTCCTCCCCATTGAAGCCCCGTGCCCCTACCCTGTCTTCTGAGCTCCAGGTGGTATATGAGCCTCAATTACCTGACTGTCCAGGAGTCTCGCATTGCTATGGAGCTCCCATACACACAACATTTGTTCTTCTCCTGTTAATCTGTTTTATGTCAATTTGTTTATTAGACCAAAAAACCTAGACTAGAAAAAGGGAAAGGTTTTTGGTCCCTACAACTGGAACAGTGCTCTCCGAGTGAATAGTTGCTGTACTACGTTCACCTTAATGTTACCAGAGAGGGACCCGCATCAGGGTCCCCCCGGCCCTGTGCTTGTTCCTCAGTCCTTGCCTTGCTCGCAAGAATTAATTCAAATGAGAGGCAAACACGTACAGTGGAAATGAGATAACAAGCTTATTTATGAAATATATAGAGGAAATAAAGTTGTTAGTAAGTTTGTTCTACTATGTACTTGAGCACCTGATACAAGGAGGCATCTGGCTAATCCGAGTGCAATGACTAGGTTACCCCTCCCCCTCCCCCTCTCCAGACCTCGGAATTATTGTACAGTCATAAAGGCTGTCTTTCCCAGCAGGCGGAAATAATACACACAGGCTTTCAAGGGCTCCCCTCATCCTGGGCTTTCATAGTTGTGCCTGTGATGTTTGGAATTCCTGGCAATCTTATCAGACCAGGCTCTGGACTATTAGGTCAAAGAGTGGGACATGCCTGACTCCTGTTTCCAGCCTTCTGTTTTAAGTTCTTCTTTAGATTTTAATGGCAGGGGCCCTGCTTTATTTCCTCTCCAGCAGCTCATTCCTAGCTGCTACCTACAGTAACTTTAAGAAAAAAGTCTCTTTTTATTCAGGTCAAGTAACACCACTAAAAATCATGTCTAAGAAAAAATACAGATAATTATATTTTATTATGTGTGTTCTAGAGAGAAAAATAATTATGTTTTGCAATGTAATTTTATACCATGCTAAATACTTTCATTTAAACAAGATCATCACAAAAATGCTTTGCACACAGAAGTATTTTTTAATACATTTTAAAGATGATCACAAAGGAGATGGTATACGAGCTCTGAATGTGTTGAATTATTTTAATACTTTCACTATAACTAATTGTTAAAGAGAATATATATTTGCATAATGCTGATAGTTTTCTTTATTTCTTCATATATATATCAGTTGTAATATTCACTGATAATAGTAATTATATATTTTTATTGTCCATGATTATCTCTAGATATATATGCATTTCTTTAATTAGACTATAAACTTTAAATGAAAAATAAAAAAGAAGTTATCTCTTGTCTAAGTGTAGCATATTAAAATTTCTCCTTATATCCCAAATTTCCAAAATGCTCATTATAAAATTTTACTTGGGGAATAAAGTGGAAAAAATCAACATACTAAATTATGTTATAGGGAAAAAGATACATAGAATACAGATTTTCTTACATGCTACCCTTACATGTTACATATTTATAAATGCCAGCATTTAAATGAACAAGCAGTTTTCAACTGCACAGTATATTGTGTTGAAAAAACTGTATTCAATATTGAATTAACATAGAAGTCAAAATTACTATCACTGTTTTAAAAATTTTACATGAGGAAAATATCTTTCAGACATTAAATCACTTTAAATGATTTCTTCTAACATTAATCCATCATTTCGGTAGGAAAAGAGCCATAAAAACATTATATAATCAGGACCAGGTGCAGTCATGTACTCCCTCCACCCAGTTTAAAATTTTGGCTTCTCTTTAAAAGAGAATGATGTTCGAATGCTTGCTATATGCTTGGAATGGTTATAGGCATAGAAGACATACTAATGAATAAGATTAAACTAAATTACAGAAAACCGCCTCTCATTGAGCTTTAATTATATTTGAGCAGACAGAGACCAAAAAAAAAAAATCTAAGTAGTATATTAGTTTTAAATGTTAAGGTGAATTAAACACTGCTCAGTGGTCTAGGATGGGACTTAATGACAAAAGTCACTTTCAGTTCTGTTGAACTAACAAACGCTCTAATAGAATAGTTTTGTTCTACCTGTTTTCAATGCAACAATAAATAGTCTTCTAGTTATTATAACCAGATCCACCACACAAAGCCAACAGTTTACGTGTGTGTTTATCCCCTCCAATTGTAATTTAATTTGAAAACGGCTTCATAAATATGCAATGTCAATGCAAGTAATAGGTTCTTTATATCTCAGGTATTAAGTAGAGTTATTAATTTCTTGTAAATAAGTAAAAATAATATAAAATGTGAAAATATATTGTAGATTGTGAAGATGTCCGACTGATGAACTAATGTCACTCATCAAAGGCCAAAGTAATGGGCTTCTTATGTCCATGTTAATCTTCCACTACTCCACCCAGTTCTAGGCATACTCTTTGGAATCACTTAATATATGAGATCCAGTAAAATCTACACTTTCAATGAACTCTCACACACACAAACATATAACATTAAAATACTTTGCCCCTAAGAAGGAGCATTAGTATACAGCTCTACTATAGGCCTATTTTGAAAATGTGAACTTGTTCTAACAAGATAAATATACCGGGAGACAAAGAGATATAGTGTGGAGATGAGCTTGCTTATATGAGAATGTGAACTAAAGCTATACCAGGTGAATGCAGGAGAATGAACCAGCTGAATTGAACACATAAAAACACACAAAATGAAAACATGGGCATATCTCAGATATCTAACAGCTACCTTAGTTAACAACATGTTAGTAGCTATGACTTTCCAATTACAGAGAACTCTCCTTTCACTACTGCTTAATAATTCACAGGCTACAACCCCTCCAGCAGCTACTCCTGTAAGCAAGTTTCAGGTAGTTTCAAAGTAAAGTGCAATATTTAATGTAGAATATATATATTTAACCATTTGCATGTTATGTAAACATATGCTACCATTTTTATTAGCATCATTTTTTCCCCACATGTGTTGTGTCCTTAATTCTGTCCTTCCCTCAAACCCCATGGTATTTGTTGCACAGTGTAGCACGTCAGGGAGTTTTTGAAAACATATACAGGGTCCTGCAGAAACAACACCTGCTTGAGTGTGGTTGGTAGGGTAATAATAGGGGTTCAGTAATTTATAGCTTCAATTTGAACATTTCACTTAAAATGTCATATGGTGTGTTTGAGTGTGATATTGTAATTTTACAGAATTATATGCTTATGATTTTGTGATAAAAGATTTTGTAATAAAAAAGGTGTATTATTTGTGCCAGACCCCTGTATATTATTTAAAGCAGAATGGATTGTATGCTGGTATTTTTTTAGCATTTCGTGGGCATAATAAGAAAAGGATGAGGACACATTTTGAGGAGTTTTAGTAATTAAATTAATATACATAATTGGATTTATGCAATCTTAGAAAGCAATTATAATAAAGTTTTTACAGATACTAATTAAATATTGCACTCAGGTCTATCTTGAGTCTAGTTATATAAATATTTATGCTCTATTAGAATTAATTTCCTTAAACCATATTATTTATGGGTATTAATTATAAACTAAGTAGGGTCTTGGTAAATTTTGAGATATTTATCACTTGTTAATTCATTCAAAACATGAGTGTTAAATTTGCACACTAATTGTATAAGGATTTATAAAGTGAATGTATTAGCTTTGAAAATGGAAAATAAGCACCATAAAGAAAACAGTGGCTTTTATAGTTACATAATGTATGTATTATAATTTTTATTTTAAGATCAAGATAGCAAGTTAAATATATTTATATTTAGTTAAATATATTCAAATATGTAGTAAAATATTATCAAGAAAGTTTCATGTCAAAAAGTCTGAAAATCCACATTAACTCTTTGAGAACTGAGAGCTCTTGAGTTAATTTACTTCTTCCAACCTCACATTTTTGTTAGAAAATACAAAAGATAAAATTTTACTATGAACTTGAGAAAATTTATATGGATTAGAGGTAACTGCCATAATTGCCACAAAACAAATACACAGACTGTTATTTCCCCTCTCTCTTTTTGTTTTAAACATTACTTATTAATTGAGAAAATAATTAAACGACAATCTATCAACTATTTTTCATGTATCATCGTGAAGAGAATCAGAAAAAAAGCCTGCAGTATTAAAACATCTGTATAGAAAATAAAAATATTAGCTGAATGTCTAAATATCAGAGTAAATATCTGCAGATATACTATAGTTTATACTAGAATATTAATACATGCAAAATAATTAAATTTATAGCCATTTTCATGTATGTGACATCTTACTGAAATGTTCATGTACCTTCCAAAGGTATTGGTTCTCAAATATTATGCTACCAGCTTCCTCTGTTCAGAAGTCCCTGGGTGTTTTGCTTGTTGATTTCACAAGGCTGGAAGGCACCAGTTGCATTTTACATGTCGGGGTCAACAAATACAATTTTCCACTTTCCTACACAGCAAAAATTTGCTCCCCATCAAATGCTCCAATGCAGATATATACCTGATAATCTGTAATTATTTAGTCAAGACACTAAATCTTTCACATATAAACTCTTTTGGGTGGCTTAATTTAAATAACAATTTTCAAGAATGCAACCACTGTATAAATTAAAGGAAAAATAAACTCTTTATTCTAGAAACTTCCAGAAGTTTTCAACATTAACAAAAACTATATTGCAATGGCAATACTATTGATGTTATTTGAGTCACCAGTAGATTACTCTATCAACCTACATAGTCACATGTGTAGCTTGTTACATCTAGGATAATTGTGATATTAAATATATAATTATTAAATCCTCATTTTGAAACATCACATCAAAAAGTGTCAATATATTTCAATCAAATATTTCAAATTATTTATTAGAGCATAACCAGAACTAGCTGTTACCAATGTACAATTTGTTTTTTTTCTGATGAAATAATAAAAGTCAGAAAACAGAGACTGTTTTATTGTTAAAATATAAAATAAAATAAAATAAAAACAAGGTAAGATGACATGCCCCAAATGGAGTTGCTCACCTAAGCTCCTCATCATCAAACCCAGCTTACTTACCTTAGTTTCAGTTTTGGCTCTCCCCTAAATGGAGTCTTCAGCCACTCTGTCAGGAATGGCTTGATAAACACGTTAGGCAATCTGCATAAGGGACTTCTGCTGGCCCCTAAAGAAAGGCAGCTGCAAAAATCATCCTGCTTTTTACCTGCTATAACTTCCTTATTTCTGCTTCTTTCCACCTATGAAGTCTTTTATTTCATACAGCTCCTCAGAGCTTCTATCTGCTCAATTGGATGCTGCTTGATTCAAATTGAATCTTGCTCAAATAAACTCTTAAAATTTTTAATATGCCTCAGTTTATCTTTTAACATTATAAAATGGATATACATATATAGGTGTACACTTATGTATACTTAATAAAAATGTGATATAATTAATATAAGGCATTTTTAATTTTTAAAATTCATAAACATAGTTTGAAAACCAAATATGGCCAGCAGAATGTTTACATATTTTAATATTTCAATCAGATTTGGAAGACATGCACTAAACATTTTAATTCCTCTTTTTCATTAGAGGTTCAGACAGCAAGTCTTTGTGTTAGGAGAAGTAAGTGATACAGTTTTCATATGTATGAGAGGTCCTGGGAGACTCCTGAACCTTAAATAAGGTTTATTGCAGGCCTTCTAGAATGCATGTGTCCTAACGAGCTCTCCAGCAATGTAACCACTTACAGCAGAGAAACCGAAAGGGACTCCCTCCTTTATCAAACAGTCAGGCCCCTCTTGTCCTTCTTCTCAAGTCCACTTTTAGCAAAGAATCTTGGCAAAGCAGTTTGCGAAAGTCCTCACCCTTGTTAGTGATCACTATGCCCTGTCTTTAACAAAATCCATTTTAACAAGAATGCCCTTACTTGATATCTAATCAATTTTCTTCCACTGAGCCCCTCACTCTGTTCTACTCTTTCACTATAAGTCCACAGCTGCGTTTGCTTATCTGGGCTTGAGTTCAATCTCTCTCTCCCCTACTGCAATAGTCTCTCACATATTGCAATAGTCCTAAATAAAGTCTTCTTTGTTGTTTCTAACAAGTGTCCACTATAAAATTTTCTCTTTAACAAAACCTAAGCGTCTTTATAGGAGGAGAAGAAAGACAATTTGATGTAAAGTCATTCAAACCACAGAAGACTTAGAGAGGATTATCATGTGGGGGTAGTAAAATGCTGAAGGTGAGCTTGGCATGTGAATACAACATGTGTGTAATGTGAAACTTTGTATCAAGAACAATTAAGTTGCCAGATCTCTTACCATTGTTGAACAGCTTGGTAACGACTGTTCTTTTAGCACAGCAGATGGTAGAAGACTGACTTTCTGGAGCAGCTTGTCTAGATGAGATGGGGAAAGGTTGAGGTGTTGAGTAAAAATTTTATTTATATAGACGTGACGCTTAGAAAAATAGAGATCTAAAGTGACAACAACCATTGATGCGAAAGCATTCATAGAAACCAAGTGATCTATTTAAATATTGATCAGAAACATCTAGGTGGGAATGTTTAATTTATAGTAGGGAGATGTAATTATTAAAAATGTAAATTTCCTCACAAAGCCAAGTGAGAACACAGGTGAGGTCAGAGAAAGGAATTCACCTTCCATAGAGGGAGAAGATCAGTCACCTTCACAGAACCAGGGAGGAAGCTGATGGCTAAAAATGGAGGCAGGTACATTGATTCAGTGCCAGGTAGTTGAAGAAGTGGGAATGCGATGACTTATACCTTCTCTCTGTAAGAGTGGCAAAATGATCTGCTGAGAGAGATAACAGAGAGGAAGATGACATCAACAATTAGGGGATGGTAGAAAATTTTTGAAAAGTTTTGTCAGCTACGATGAAGAGCCCACTGTATAATGATGATCATTATCTCAAGATAAAAGCATTGTTTTTGCCTGTATCGTTTCCTTCCACAGTGTTCAAGGGTGAGACATATGTAGAAATCAAATAGTAGAGTTAATTCAAGGAAGAAGTTAGCAACGCGACAGTGAAAAAAAGTTAGATATGAGAGTGGACAGATCAAAGATCAGCAAACATTTTACAGGGCTAGATTATGATTATTTCAGTTTATAAGCCCTACAGCCTCTGTAGCAAGTACTCAATTCTGACCCTGTAGTGCAAAAGCAGGCTATAAATAATACATAAATGTGGCTCTGATCTAACAGAATTTGTTTTATAATTAGGTTGTATGTCAGAGTTAATCCTGGAGAGGAAGTTGGACAATCCTTGTTTTAGGTTACTGGAAATAGAACGTTTAAATTATTTAATCATAGTATATATAATGTTCATTGCCAAATATGACTGTGTATTAGAATCATAAGAGGAGCTGCAACAAAGTATCTGGTCCCAGAAATACTGATTCATTAATCTTAGTTTTTTCAGGGCATCGGAATTTTAAAAATCTCCCCAGTTGATTCTAACATGAAACAAGGGTCGAGAAAAGGCAATTTGGTCCTTAGGGAGTAACTATCTACAGGGAAGCTCTCTTGGAAGGGGAGAAAGTGGAGGTTCCAATAGTTGGAAGTCGTCATGAAACAAAAGTCCAGCTGCAGTGGGAAGTGTTGACACATGCAGGGTGGACAGGATTTTAGCAAAAGATTGCTGTGCTTGATTTAGTCAACAGCAGCTCAGTAATTTATTGTTTTAGAGACTTGGTAGGCGGTGTCTACAGTCACCCCATTTAGTCCCTACATTTTAGTATTCATACCCTGGAGAAATCCCCTGCCTTTGAACCCTGGCTGAACAACTGACTCACTTCTGTCAAACTGTCTATGGCAGAGGTGATGGGATGCCATTTCCAGGGTTATATTGCACAAAGACTGTGATTTCTATCTTGGGAGCTCTCTCTCTTATGTTCTCACACTCCAAGAGAAATCAGTTGCCATGTTGAAAGACTACGAGAAGCCCATATGGCAAGAAACCAATGTCGCCACTCAACACCAATGAGGACTTAAGCCCCCTGCCAACAGCCACTTGAGTGATTTTGGAAGTGGATTCTTCTCCAGTTGTGCTTTAGGTGATGGCAGCCCAGGACAACCATGAGACTGCAGCCTTATGGGAGACTATGAACTACAGGATCTAGCTAATACTTGACCTGGAGAAACTGTGGAATCATGAATGTTCCTTTGTTTTATCCACTGAGTTTTGGTGTAAAAAGTTAAGCACTAGCAGATAACTAATAAAAGGGCTGATCTGGAGAGAGGAAGGCTTAGAAGGGGGGAAGATTAAGGTGAAATGGAATGCAAGGAAAAGGTCTATCAGTTCGTTGCCAACAATTTAGCTAATAAAGTTCACAATTAGGAGGACAAATGCTTGCTTGTGCCTGGGAGAATAGATGATTTTATTCCTGGGTGTAGAATTAAAATTGTCAAAATATTCTGAACCAGCAAGTGTATGGTGGAAGTATTTGTGATGTACAGAAGGAATATATGACAACCTCTCTGAAAAGCTGATTGATTGAATGTTTGGTTTATCATGATGTCTATGGTTGTTTGCCTTGTTTGGATGAGTACATTGCAGTTGTTTTCTATCTTTCTTCTTCCTGGAGGTTTTGCAATATAGTTAAAGTAAAAATATATTATTTCTTATTTCTAAATACCTAATGAACAAGCTTTAATGGTATGAACTCGGTAGAGACAAAAACCAATGTTATAAACCCGGGCGTTCAGCGTATTCTTTTTAATACTTTCAGAATGATTCCAGAAGAAGCTTGAATAAATTGGACATTTATATTTATTTTGTGCCCTTTTATTGTGTCTCTATAATAAATATGATTTTTTGGTATATATTGGAAGTTATTATTCTGTAATTTGGAAAACCAATTTTGACAATCCAACTAGAAAGCCCACATAAAACTACAGACACCACAGAATACAGATAAAAGAATAATGTAATGAATTTAGAAGACAAAGTATGCACTTTGTGCCAAGCTTATCAAGGAAGATACAATTTCAATACCAATGAAATAAACTCCCACAAATTGATCTTTCTTTGTGTGCACTCATCAGTGTAAATACAATTAAATTATAAGCCTGTGCTTGTCGAGGAAAGATGCTTTCTGTTCATATTCATGCTATGTGGGTGCCTGGGTTTCTGATACTTGGTTATATGAAAACCTTGCATGGTGGGAAAAAAAATTCAATCAAGTTTATGGGCCATTATCACAGACGATTAAAACCTGACCTTTATTTAAACAAATACTATTGTTACAGGTTTTCATCAAATAATATTATCATGAACATCTTTTTGAAATAAATTATAATTACTATGAGACTTAAAACTTTAAATTAACATGGACTGTAATTTAAATTAAATGATAGTTAATTTGGTCCCATGACAGTAATATAAAAAACGAGAAAATTAAATCTTCTATCTTTACGTCTTTTTAATTTTATTTTATTGAGTAAAATCACTTATAAGTACCACTTTTTAAGATCTTAAGAACTTTCTTGCACAATACAACTTTATAAACTGCTTAATTCGATCATTAAAACTTAAAAAAAATCCTTTAAATTACTAATAGATGTTCTGATTCTTTTTTTTTTAGGCATGGGGGTGAGTGATGATAAAAATTGATACTCAAAGATTATCACCCAGCCCCAAATCATGTACTTATTAACTTATGGTTTGGAATTCCATTTTTACTGACACTAAATTTGAATTTGTACAATTAACCAAATAATCAGTTGTGTTCAACTCTGTGTAACTGAATGCTTAATAACAATCTCCATCTGGCTGAGAATGGAGAATACTGGTAATTGGACCTACCCTAGATAAACTAAATTAGACTCTAAAATATTGTGACTGTGAAAGGATTTAATTTTGAGATTAAAATACAATTTTAGGTGTTTTTGTTGTTGTTGGTTTTTTGTTTTGTTTTGTTTTTTGTTTTTTTGGCAAGTTTCTGCAGTACAAGTCAGCCCAGGGAAAAATACTGTTCCACTCCCTCCTGATTATGAAAGGACAGAGAGTAAGTTCAACTACAGATGTGAAGACGGGGAGAGCAAGATGGCTTGGAAGCAGGAATCAGAAGCGGCTTATGGTCTCTGGATATAAGAGGCAGATAAGACTGGGTTAGTGATGACTGAGTGGAAAGTTACACGCCATGGGCAATTTTCCAGGGACCTTGACAGAATTGGGCATTGATGTTTTCTGAAACTTTTTCTGATGATTCTACTATATAGGTAAGGTTGAGAATTCACCCAAGCAGTATTGACAGGTTATTTTGTATTCCTCTCAGATATGTGCAAACACCCCAGAAGTCTTCATGATCATCAGACATCCAGACTCATTTTACTTTGCTTAGCCTTCCTCAAAATCCTGCACCTTATGCTCTCATCGGCTGCTCCAGATTCAGCCACCACAGCTCCTTGTCCAAGAAGAAAAGAAGCAGAAAAGTAAGACCCCTCACATTCAATTAGCTGCTTAGAAGTTACTCACATTGCTTCCACTCGCAATTGATGGTTCAAAAATTAATCACAATTGTCATGCCTAGTGTCAGGAAATAATTGGGAATGTAGTATTTTTTCCTGCTGATCATGTGTCCATGTAAAAATTAGAGCTCTCCCCTGGCTGGTGTGGCTCCGTGGACTGAGTGCCGGCCTGCAAACTAAAGGGTGGTCCATTCGATTTCCAGTTTGGGCTCATGCCTGGATTGCGGGCCAGGTCTCTGTTAGGGGACACGTGAGAGGCAGCCACACATTGATGTTTCTCTCCCTCTCTCCCTCCCTTCTCCTCTCTCTAAAAATAAATAAATAAAACATTTTTTAAAATTAGAGGTTTTTTTTTAAACTGATAAAAGGGTAAATGGATATTAGAGCTAACAAACACTCTGCAAAAATCAATATCCATTCCATGATACTTATAATAGAAAATGTGACACCAGGCAGTGTTGATTCATAAAATTACTTGGAATTTTTTATTTGTTTATTTATTTATTGGCTTCTTGTTCTGTTTATCTTTTGAGAAATGTTAAGAATTTTGTAATAAGGTTAGTGAATACCTCGTTGGACATGAAAGCATTATCTTGAAAAAGAATAACTTTTGGGGTCATACTTCAAACACATAAGATAGATTTGCTGATTAAGCAAACCATTTGAAATGGAGCATTTCTAAGTTTTATTGTTGCCACTAATTGTGGATCTTTCCTTCATAAGAATAAAAATTAACTCAAAATCCTCTTAGTTATTCAGCATAACCCAAACTCCTATGCTACAGCCTCAAATATTCCCAAGTATATGACTAGCAGTAGTTAGGTAATAACCCTGGCCAACTTCAAAAATACTATCCCCAGGTTTCACTCCTAACCTCGCTTACTTGGTATTGGGGGAAACCAGGAGTCAGTTAGGTAATTTGTACATGTACCAGTCTTGTGAAGAACTGTACTGCTGTAACTTCTCATAGAAAAATGTTTTCATAAACCATTCTATATTAATGCTTAATGTATAATTTAGTGTATGTTTTCACATTATATATATAAAATACATATAGTTAAATACAATGTTTTGTACATTACACAAAATCATGAAGTGAAAATTGTAGTTTACCTTAAACATTTTAAGTTTACCTTAAACATTTTACTCCCTCAACTTTGCCTTCTTAAAGTCAAGAATGCTGCAGCCCAAGGTTCAAGGATTCTGTAAAAACAAACATGGACTTCTAGTGACTGGTATCTTCTTAGCTCTTCCTTAACAATACCCATATTAGGGGCTACATAACTTGAACAAGGTCTACCATTACTGTCCCATCCAATCAGCTTCTAGCTTATTCACAGTAAAGCACAGCATTGGGAGGGGTGGGGAAGAACCATCTGGGTGAAGTTTTACCAAGCAGACTGCCTCTCCCCACTGGGGCTTCCACAGTACTCTCTTAAAATCCAAAACTAAGGGAAGGGAAGGGTTGCTTAATCTTATGAATGTTAGGGAAAACAAAAACCAAAACCAAAAGCCAAAAACCTTAAACACCTCTATCATCTGGACTAAACAGAGCCTATATAACTGTCACAACTTGAGGGATAGTGTGTTAGCTAGCAGATAGCAGCCTAAATAAATCAATGCCTCATAGGAGCTTATCTCAGTCTCAGCACAGCACACATTCATGTATTGCTCACATGTACATGTGTTATACAAGATTACATTCTTTAGTTATATTCATATGAATAATCTATCTAAATGAAATGCAATGTCCATCATTGTGTGTGGGAAGATTACTTCTGACATTAATACAGTCAAGAGAAATTCTGTTTTATAAACGTTTCAATCAGGAATTAGGACTAAATGATATTTTTGGAACATGATTTTCTGTAAATTACTTTATCACTATGAAATAGATAAAATTTGAAATTAAAACAAATTTCATTTTAAAAACTTGAGTTGTTAAATTACTAATTAATGGGTAAACTCATTTTTCTTTTTAGTTTAAATAAATTGAATAAAAATACTAATTACTATATTATAAAACCAAATGTCAGGCAGTAAAGAGTCAAAATACTAACCATGAAAAACAATTAAAATATGACCACAAATATTTTAGCATATTGATCCCACAAGCATTTTTCCACTTTTAGAAGTATATTTATTTTGGTAAAAAGCCAGGAAACTAATGCTTAAACATATATTTTAAGGTCAAAAACAATATAGGAAAATTAAACATCCTCTTGAGAGGTGTTCTAAAAATCATTTAATCTATGACCCAGTTTGAATCTAATTGTTCTGAGAACTGCAAAGTCTCCACAAGGGGTCATCCCTATCACCTTAAAATTAACTGCTAAATGATCACTCAACTATCTTTTCTCCTGGGGATACATATCAAAGTTGTCCCAAAGGCTTAATTAGATATAAAGAAGTTTTTTAAAAAGTGTATGTTTTGGTTTTTAAATATATATGTGGTGTATTTCTCTATTTTCAATATTGATTTGATAAACCAGTTTAAGTTATAGTTACTAAATGGTAGTGTTAATAAACTAGTGTTCCAAATAACAAAGCCTCGATTCACAGTATTTGCTGATTTCTCAGGAGTAAAACATTCCCACCGTGTCTAATTTCAAAATGTTAATGTGATATCCCTGGATACAGAGGCCGGCGTTAATAAGAGGAAGTATCAATATGAAGCCTTTGAGACACGAATGAGCCAAGGATTTTGTTGAACAAAAGACATATTGGGTTGAATGAACCAAAAGAATCAGCTAACGAAACGATGGTAGCCTATGATAAGGAAAAAAGTTTATGCAAATATCTTGGTGAGATCTTACTTTAAATTATTTTGGCTTTCATTTTTATTTGAACTTGTTCTTATTGGTTTTGGAGATGGATGATTAGATCATTGATATGAGATATTTTTGCCTTTCTAATATGATCACTTGATACTTAAAACTCCTGTGTGATTATAGATTTAGCTTTAGTCCAGGCATTTCAGTATGCTGCATTTTAATACTTATTTAATTCAAAATAATTTCACATATCCTATTGGGTTTTTTAAGATATGCATAATTTAGAAATGCATTACTTAAATTCCAAATACTTGAATATCTTCTCAATCTCTCTCTTATATTTTCTATTTTAATGCAACTATAGTCAAGAAAATACATTTGCTAAGTGAAATAAATAAGTCAGAGAAAGACAAATACAATGTGATTTCACTTATTTGTGTAATCTAATAAACAAATTAAACTAATAAGCAAAGTAGAAGCAGACTCATAGATACACAGAACAGGTTGACAGCTGTCAGAAGGGAGGACAAGGAGAGTAGGTAAAAAAGCTGAAGGAATTAAGGAAATAAAAAACCCTCATAGACAGACAACAGTATGATGATTACCAGAGGAAAACTGAGGGTGAGGAAAAGTAGGAGAGAGTAAGATAAAGAGTGATGGAATGAGATTTGACTTAGGGTGGTAAAACAACATAATATACAGGTGATATATTATAAAATTGCACAATTGAAACCTATATATTTTTATTAACCAGTGACCCCCAATAAATTCAAAGAAAAAAAATGAAAGAAAACAAAAAAGAAAGGACAAAATAAAATGAAAGTTGAAAAAAACAAAAAACAGGAAAAATAACACTGTCTCTAAAAGTATGCTCCCTTGTATTCCATTATATTTCCTTATTTAATATTGTTTTGGGGAGAGTATAATATTTTTATTGAAATAGACTGTGTTGTGCAAAGCTTGTCATATTCTCTGAAAACAAATACCAACCTTTTCTGTCTTCAGTTTAATTTAAATACCAAAAATGTAAAATTTCTTATTTAACATGTTTTTATTACAGTTAATATGAAAATCATGTCTAAGCAAATTTAAACAGATCAACTTTTGAAAGAATAGAGAAACATCAAATACTTTTTTTACAAAATGTTTATATTGACTTCAATAATAGGAAAATAGACTTCCCAGATTAGAAATCTAATTTCTTGACAAATGAGTTTTCCTATTCCAATAATTGAATGGAAAAAAGAGATTATCAAGTTAAACAAATGGATAATCTCAACAAATGCATCATTTTAGGCTTGAAAAAACTGAAATATATTCTCAATTGGTCCTTAAGAAATTGGCAAAGACAAATATGTTATTTTCTCTAACTACCTTTTCTTCAGATTTTACTTGTCATTTTTTCCCCTGAGTCTCAAAAAACTAACCCTCCATCAGTATGCTCAGAGGTACAACTTTGGATACCAATTTAGTGTACATTAAAGCACTTTGTTTTAAATATGTATTAATATTTCCATCCCTGGAAAGCTAATTCCACATCAGTAATCCTTAAAGAATTAAAAAGAATTCAATCAGATGCAACCTCTGTGACAGCACAATCTTTCAAGGTGGAAGGGAGTCCTGGTGCTGGGTTTGTCCTCACTTAACATTATTAATGATGTGGATGAGTGAACAAATATTATGAAAAGAAAATTCATAGGTATTAAATATGTAGAGTATGCAGAAACAAATAGGCTGGAAGGTGACACCCGCAGAAGGCCCTAGAGGGTAAAAAAGTTAATAGTTGTCCAGTATTCTTTGTTATAAATAAACAATGTCATTTAACTGATAAAATAATCATTAAAGAAAAATACAGCAATAATAGTTAAACTGAAAGGTGAAGAAAGGGAGAAATTATACAACATTGCATTGATACATACTACAGTTACAGTGCTTCATGGAAATTTCTAAAGCTTTAATTAATGCACAAAACAAACCAAACAAAAAGTCATTCATTTGTTCTTTACTGAGACAATAAATTATTTTTGTGGAAGTATACTTAAGTTCACACAAATAAAATGGGTAATCTTTTTTTATATGAAGATATTCATAACATTCAAATAATTGGATATTATGAACTCTGGATTTCCATAATGATCAAGAATTGATAACCAATACAGTTTGCAATTAATCATAATCTAATATTGGGAAAGTAAAACCATTTTCTTTAACTTTCATATTGGTTTTACCTCTATTCATGGATTGAAGTTAATTGCCAGTCTTTACAAGTTATTTTGAAACATTTTCAGAGAAAACTCATACAAATATTTTATTATTCTTAATTTTTGGGAAAATTTCAATCCCTTACATCTCAGATTCATAGTTTAATTTTTTATGCTATTATATAAAAATATTTCTATTTTTCCTATATTAAATATTTAGAGTATACTTATCATATATCATCAATATGCTCATATAAACACACATACTATCTGTGAAAGAACTTGAACTTCAAAAATATATAAATTAGAATCCTTTTAGTTTAAATAATATATTTTCCATAGCAATCTTACTTTTACCATGATTCAAGTTAAAACCTTTTCATTAACATACATTGGATTTTTACTTGTGATATAAAATAGGAATGAAACTAAATACAGTGTTTTAGGATGTAACCAAAAAGTTTTATTTTATCTTTAAGAGACATTGAATAAAATCTCCCTTTCTTGCTCACAGTCTAGTAAAATGGAATGGAATCTGCAGGAAATTTAACAATTTCTACTGGGTTTTTCAGTGCATTACAAACAGATATTTACTGATGTTGGTAGAGTAGGTCGTTAGCTGCATACCATTAGAGGGAAGGGAGTAAACTTGGCTAAGTTTAGTCTGGAAGGTGTAGCCTCACACACTCCAGGAGATAGCAGCATTGCTATGCCAAGGGTATTTACACCTGTCCACCCCAAACCCTCCCCGTGTAGGGAGGAATGGTCTCCTCAGGGAACAGCTGGTTCTCCAGTACCTGGATTATGGTGGGACCTTCTTCTCTTGGGCACAGGCACAGTAGAAGTCAAGATGGCACAGGGGGTGGTCCTTTTACTATGAGACATTTGCAGTAGGAACCAACATGTCTACCATAAGGAGAGAAGTCGAATCTGGGGAAAAATGGATTGGTTAGAGAGAGGGCTCAGAACAAGTTTTTGAATATCTAGAAAATGGGTTGGTTATAGGGAAGGCCCAAGCATGGGCTCCAAGTGTGGGTTTTGGTACAGCAGTGCAACACCCTCCAGAAAGTGGCTGGGAACAGGGAGACTAAGCTAGATGGATGGGGACAGAGGCTGAACTGGACTATGTTTGGCATCGACTCAACTAATGACATAGAATGCCTGGCCCCTGGCCCTCCTTCTAGGCTTCAGGAAGTCCAGGATGGACTTATTCCACAGCAGAATGGACATGGAGATGAGGTGCTGAGAACCAGGGGCAGTCTTTTATTTCCACCCCAATAAATCATTCCACTAAACCTCCTCTTCCCATGCATGGGTCCACTAATGCTTTTCATGCGATTCCATGGAAGGATCTCATTTCCACTGGCAACAAGGCCATTTGTTTTTTGTTTCTTATTCCAGGCTTATACAAACAATGTCAAGACATTTTCAAAGTGATTACACTTCCCTGCGTAGCCAAATTATCACACATGATACTCATTATTTTCTTAGTGTTAATAACAAATGATATGGATTTTCAACCTCTATATTGAATAATCTCTGTTATTTTTGCATTTATTAGGTTTTGAAAAAATTCCTAGTTATGAACTTCATTTTTAATAATATTATTAAAATGAACTGATAAAGCAAATAAAGTACAAAAGAAACTCTGTCTTTTATTAGTTTCTGTGAAAGTCCTATAACTTCTAGCTCTCCTTGATTTTTCATTATGGTAGCTCAGAAGAAAAATTTCATGATTAATTATTAAACATTTCCCTTTCTCATATTAAAAAATTGCAATTATTAACACCCCATTTACTATTCTGTGAATAGTTTTAGTTTGATGTTCTATTATCTTCTAATGATATGCACAGATGATGAAAATAATGCGCAACATTTGTGTTCCATCTATTCTCATGGGGATCAAAATTCCATCAGTCTGGGATCTAACAGTTCTTATATCCATGATTATTTTTGAAAGTAACACCAATTCCTTGCATGACTATTTGGAACACATATTTTCTTAACCCCTCTTCAGTTTTACTGGAGTTATCATTAGCTTTGGCAACATTTTTGATTTATTATTTATTGAACTCAATATATTTCTTGAAAGAGTAATATACTGTGTTATGTAGGATTTGCTCTGTTGGGTTCCTGAATGGAGGCTGATACCCCCACAGGATGCTTTCATAGTTCACGTGAGCACATCCCTCACTGTGAAGGATTTAAGAAATAGTTGCAAGTGGCTTCTAATTTTGAGAGTACTTCCCCATGTTTATATTATTTGATGTAAGAGAAGTCAATACAAAGGAAGACCAACAGAAAACGTAGACCTCACCCATATTTTACCAATACTTAAGACTGAGGAGTTTCACAAAAACCCATATTCCATTCCTTGGTTTTACTCACTTTCTATGCCATCGTCACGACCAAGTGTCTGTTAAATACTCCCTCTAAACCTGAGATGAGCTGGCAGGAATATTGCCTTTATGCCTGGGAGTTGTCACATAAACAATGTTTTATTACCTTACCTTTCCTTACTCTTTCCAATGACCCACTGATAGTTACAGTAAAGGTGCATCCAATTTTTCCCAAAACTTAAAAATTTTGGATTACTGGACAAAATTGAATGATCTTTTTCTCAAGTGTTATACCTCTCTTCTAAACTCACAGCAACAGGGTAAGATGTGGTGGAACCTTTCCCCTAACATTTTGTGTACTATTATCATGTACGTAACATAACTTGAATGGGAAAGTTGAAGGTGGTAACATTATTTATCATCCAGGAGTTGGGAAAGCAATTCAATATAATAGAGTAGCTTTCATCTCTGCCTGACCACAATCTCATCAATCTTTAAGACTCAGTTCAAAATCACTTCTCTCAACCCTCCATTGGCCATCAGCATCTTTTATCTTTGCCATAATTCTAGGACTAACCAGACATGATCATCTATTTTTGTTTGCTTCTTTTGCTGGTGTCCTCTAAACTACATTTGGAACCCTTTGTGATAGGGTTTGTATGTGTTTGCTTCTGTGTGTATATTCAAGACTAGTTTAGATTCTGATTAGACACTTAATAAATTATCCTGAATGTATAGATAATTATATGCTAACCCATAGATTTTAAAAAGTTTAAGTCTTAATGCTTTTAAATTATAAGAGAAGGAATTAAAAGACAGAGAAAAAGCGAGTCATTGTAGGAGATGAAGTGCAGAGAATAAAATGTGAAAAAATCTAGAAGATTGAATATAGTGTCAAACATGGTCTTTCAAAGCAATTAAACTGGGCTTTTTAGAAAGGATTTTATTTATTTTTTGACAAAGGGAAAGGAAGGAGAGAGAGAGGGATAGAAACATTAGTGCACGGTAGCCTCTTACTCACCCCATACTGGGAACGTGGCCTGCAACCCAGGCATGTGCTCTGACTTGGGGTGTAGAACTGGTGACCCTTTGGTTTATAGGCTAGCACTCAACGCATTAAGCCACACCAGCCAGGGCTAAACTGAGCTTTTTAAAGATATTCCTTAGGCTTCCCAGACAAAATGTAGAACAGCTGAATTCATTCTTCTGAAATAACTTCGAAATTCCCAAGCAAATGTAATCTCATGGAGCCATTATTTGTGATAATGATACACAGAGATAGAATCAGATCGCTGGAGGGCGTGGGTGTAGGGAGGGGCTGTAAGAATAGGCTCCCTGAGGCAGGAGTAAACAGTCTAGGATGGGACTGGCTGAGAAGCTGAATGTCTTCAGAGCACAGGGAATTAAGACCCAGAAGATTTAAAATAAAAGAGATCATAGACGGGCTCTTTGCTCTTCCTCTAGGATGCCTGGATGATTGTGCTGCAGCTGGAGGCATTTCCTGAACAGTGTTATTTTGGATGGATTTTGGCTGGATTTTGGATGGGGAGGAACTCTGGGCACAGCCTAGGATGGGGCTGGCCTTCCAGATGGTGGTGGGGTTATTCTTCTTTGGGTGTCCCAGAGGGGATGAGCTCTGAGGCAGAACCCTGCCATTCTTCCAAACCTGTGTAGCACTTGTATCTTATGTTGTTTTAGTTTGTAAACTAACCCTGTAGAATTGAGTTAATAAAAAACTAACAGGGGAATGATAGGAGAACTCAGGTGTTAAAGAGTTTAGCCTTAATTGATAGGCTTAAGTGACTAATGCATGTGGAAAACTGTTATTGCAAAATTGTGTAACTTTTGAATAAAGGCTCCTTTATCGCCAAACCTTTGCCTTGTCTTTGGAATTTTGCCTAGAGGGTGGCAGTGGGCAGCAGGACCCCACTTACTGTTTGGTAACAATAACATGAATATGTTTTATGCTTTGATTATGAAAAATAATTGAAGAGAGAAAAAGTCTTTATTGTGAGTTACACAATTTGAAATCTAAATTAATTATTTTTATTGTTTCAAAAAAATTTTCCCCAGGTTTATTTTAACCCCAAAAGCAGTCAGGAACCTAAGCTCATGTAAAAGTGAGGAGTTTACAGAAGTTTAATTGTATTTTTCTCTTCCTCTTTTCTATGACTCTTAAGTTTTCTCAGTAGTTTTTAAGGGGTAAGAACCATCTCCTATAGAGAATAGATGTTACTTGTAGGTCTGATGATGTTAACGATATTTGTGAAAATGTGAGGTGAACATTGTTCACAAAGCTGCATTAAAATGAGGTGTCTGGGGGAAAATGTACTCCTGTTGAGTGTCCTGAACCTAGCTAATATTATCTTTGTTTGGGTAAAAGTTCTGTCCTCTGCATGTTAATTATGAGGCTGTTGGAAACATCCTTCCTACGCCCCCCAACCCCCCGCCGGGCTTTGTGCTATAGCAGAGAGCACTTAATTTTTTTCCTTTCTTTTTTAAAAAGCTTTGATACATCTGTTTTTATATGGTTAGTGACAAAGCTGCAGCCCTCAAATTTTGCAAGTAACACAGTTCTCATCAACATTACATTAATTTTTCATTAAACACACATTTTTTAACTCATCATGGCCAAGAGGGTTTATTTCTAATTTTACAAAAAATATGAAACAACAAAATGAATAAATAATTTTAGATTTATGCCATACAAGGAAATGAAGGATCCACTGCAGCAAACACATTTAGGCTACATTATACATGATCTATAGGAGGGCTGCTTGGTCTCAGTTTTTTGCATATAATTTTTGTACGCCAAAACACTAATTTCCAAGATACTGACAGAAGGCAAATGGATAGAGACTTTGTACTCACATATGAGAAAAACATGCATCTGGACACACATGATGGCCTGTAGGACATAATGGGACATTAATGGATAATATGAATGCTATGTCATTTTGTAAGTGCTAAAGCTCTCCAGGTTTATACAGCTTTCCCAATATTTTATATAACTTCTTGATTTGGGTTTAATAAATAAAATATAATACTAGGGTGAGAGCAAAAGGTGGTATTACATAATGGAGACTGAGCTTCCCAACTCAGTATTATCTTTTGCTTCAGATGAGTGTAATTTTTGTTATTGGTAAATTTGACTAGACATCTTACAGAATTGTCAACTTTGGCTCTTGGAGATGAGGTCAATACTCTTATATCAAATGGAAGTATGGAATATACATATAATTATATTATATCATTACAATATAAATCTTAATTTATAATACATTTTTGGTAGGACAGTCATGCAAGACTGGACTTCTTGCCTATTTACCACAGTAAAGAGAGATTTATTATTGTATTTACTCACTGTATTTTAGAGTCTCTTTGTTATAGCAATGCACATGTCTCTCACATTGCTTAACTCCAAGGGGGCATCGTTTTTGCATCTATTTCCAATTGAGTACCCAAAATTATACTCCCAGTAACAAATGAGGTATTATATATGGAACGTGGTAGAAACATTTAGGAAGTTGGGGAAATTATAATCTATATTTCTATGATTTGCACATTACACTTTAACAAGCAAGCAAAAATTAACATGTTGCAATTATGGGCTTATAATTTACATAAAAGATACCTAATGAAATCATAGGGTAATGATAAGTAGTAGAGTCTGTGTTAGGAAAGCAAATTCTAGCCACTAGATAATATGGCAAGTTCGGGAGCCAATAGCCAGTGGAAGAGCACATACAGAGGAGGGAAAACACAGAATCAACACCACTCTGTTCAATATACATAGAAAAAAATAAAAATAATTTTAATGGAATATAACAATCATTAATCAAATATGATGTGAAATGATATATGTAGATATTTTATAGTTTCTGTAATTTCCGTTGGGTAACTGAAAATATTTTTTGTCTAAAAGAGTATATACAATGTCATAAAAGTTTTATATAGGCTGAAATGGATAATAGAAAGGGTCTTATACTGATCTTAAGGTCTGTTACCATGTTTTCCTTATATTCATATAATGTAAACCTTATTAGAATACTTGATTCTAGGTTGTTTTTGTTTTTGATACGTATATAACAACCCCCTTACCTCAGCCCAATTTTGAAGGTCATTGGTCTAAAAAACCTGCAAGTCCATGGGACAATAGGCACAATCAGGCACAAAATGTCTTGTGAGTAGCTTTACATACCATAAGGTATGTGAACTTCCAAGTCTATGTTCCACAGAGTTGGATTTTGAAAAGCTAAGACAAAGAGGCTGTTAGCTCTTCACCAAAGAACATTTCTCTTCTTAGGCACACAACTTGACTGCATTTTCATGTCACTGGGTTCTAGTTAGTATGTCCCACTGCCCAAGGCTGGACCATATAAGTCACTCCATAATCCTCCAGTTCTTTCCACATTTGCTGGTTGAAAATGGATAATTCTGGTCCCTATGGGAGATTGTAGCTACAAGAGAGAAGAGGGCCAAGTTCCTGAGTTACCGAATTGAGAAAGGCAACCGCTGACCAAAATGTCTTTATTTGAATATTGTCCAAGGGAAAAAAAAATTGACCTGTAATCTACTTTAACCTTGAAGATTGTTTGTTAAAATAGCTAGTGCTACCTAAGCTGTTATAGGAGACTAATAAATAACACTCTATTTTTGCCATTCACATCCAGAATGAATTGAGATACAAGCATGGGAATAAGACAGATGGTGGTAAAATACTACCTGTTTATGAATAAAGACATTTCAAGTGTTGCACAGTGGATCTCATGAGCTTCCAGAGACAGGGGGGTATGTGACCCTAACTATAGTTCTGAAGTTCTAGTTCTAAGCACACATATAAACTTCAAGGGAGATGACCTAACCTGAAGTCACTGAGGATGGCGAATATGACCTGCTGTTATCCCTACATGCACTGACCTATGCTGTACCCTTTAGTCAAATTGCATACTGCAAATCATGACAAATGAAGTGGATCAGGTCTTGGTAAACTAGTCCCTGGTAGATGTCCAGACAGACCTTAAAAAATGAAAAGCTCAGGCTGTGAGTTTAAGGGTTCACTTGGATTAGGTTGTGGAGCTTTCTGAAGTGTGAGACCACTTTCAGTTCCTCAGAACTTGTCATCTGTAGCTGGGTTCTCTTAATAAGGACATTGGTATCCAGACTCTTGATACATTCCTTTGTCATGAACTTGAATGGGCTTCCTTTCATATCTAAGTTTTATTTAATTTTCCGAGGTGATGTCAGTGTCTGGTCTTCTCATATGTTTGAAGTGATTATTGACATTGGTGAGTACAGAGGACACACACATGCAGAAGAGGTTGTCATATCTTGACATAAAAACAAATTAAGCTTGAAGTCCTTCTGCAAACCACTTACCAAATCTGGCTTTGGTTTGGTTTTCAATGAGATGCTGAAATGCTGTGATAATTAGAGGAGTGAATTGAAAGTTTCTGATATTTGTTAAAGTTAGCCAAGAAAAACAATTTTGCGGAACACTGATCTAAGTAATGTGGTTAGTGAATAATAAAAGGACAAAATCATTGCTGCTTTGTAGGACCTTGGAAGTGTGGAAAGATGATCATACGCTTTTAGGTACAGAGCTGAATAATTTTATTCTCCACTTGATTTACATGTCTATTATCCATGTCTAAATGCCCTTATCCATTTTTTAGATGTTTGTTCTTAAATAATATGCCTACCATTCTCACAAGCTATTTGAATTTTTAGTTTAAATAGAAGCTGCTTGACACTAGTTGCAAAATATCTTTGCTATGTCAATTGTCTATTTTTTTCTTTGAAATGAAAAGACTAAGATTAGCTACCACACACACATACACACATGCACCCACAGACACTCAGAGCTCTAAACAAAAAATGAAAATCTTATATCACAAGAAAACTACTAGGATTTGCTGTGGTATAAAACCACTGCATTCACATTTTCTGCATAGCTCTGCAGATTTTTATGCATTATTTAATCCATTAAAAGAAAACCTAGAATAAAAGCAAACACAATAGAACATAAATGGGATAGTCACAGAGAACATCAAAAATAATAATTTAAGCAGCCCTGCAATATCAAACTTGCCCAGAATCTATTTTTGTTTTTTTTATCTTCTCTTCAGAATCTGGCTCAGTTTATATATGTATAGGTATGCAGGGAGTGAGGGACAGAATTAATTCTCCCAAACTCTGTGCATCTGCTTCTCTAATATTTCTTATATTAACACGTATCTGTTATCTTCATTACTAGTATACAGCATTCAAATTACAGCACAAGCAGAGATCATAACTCTCTCATTGATAATCCGTGATTTTGACCAGCTGCAAATATATGTACACCTCTAATACATTCCTATTTATCTTACACTGTGATTTACTAAAGTGTCTAAACAACTTTGTACATCATTGCAAGTTGTTTTAGTTTCTGCAAGCTAGCTGTTAGAAGATAATTGTTTCTTTAAATTGTCTCTTTACCTCGGTCTTATTTTTAAAAGATAGAAAAATTATAAAAATGATAAACTTTCATTCCGTGCTTTTATTCACCAAGAGTCTTATTTACATAGGCCAAAATCACACTGAAGAGGAAGACACACTTATTCGTCATTATTCCTTCTTCACTTTTTAAAGGAAATGTGTAAGGAACAGATATGTCCTGAGGCACTATATCCATGTTCTTTAAAGATTAAGAATATTGAATATGTCCCCAAATGCTGCATAAATCATCATATTTTATTGATTAATTTACATAAATTCAGTTAAAGTTTCTTTCAACTTAAGGTGCCTGTAGATACAAAATTGCATATTAAATTTTGTGGGAATATGTTTAATCTGGTGCTACAGTTCTAATAGCCAATAGGTTTTATTCTGTTTCAATTTATTTGTTTTATGCGTTGCTAGAATGCACTTACAGAACATACCCTCAGGCATAAAAATTAAATTATAAGCAGGCTGGCACATAACCATTTTTAAGTATGCATTTTAGGGAACTGTATTCTTTTCCTTTCACTCACCAACTTTTAGAATCCAAAGAATATAAATTGCTGTGTATGGAAAGTCAGTAAAGAGAAGTATAACAACCTTTTCTGTCTCATGCAAATTATAAGCTTTTTGATTGGTCTCTGCCTTTAACCTGTTCTCTCCAATCTATTCTGCACAAGGTGGCTTGAGTGATTGTTTGCAAACACATCTGATTAGGTCAACTCCCTGCTTAAAGGGATGTAATCACTTTCAATTGTGACAAGCATATTGTTTGGAACAGGAGATATAATCAAAAATATCTTTTGAATATTGCATAGCCCCAGGGTGAAGTCCACACTCTAATCTATGTTCACCTTCCAGTATTCGGTGACCTTTCAGCTTTATTACTGGTCATCACCTACTGCCAATAAGGTGACATGAAGCCTCTTTCATAATATTTTATAGAAGACAAGAAAAGATGTAATTTCTTCAGCATTTTAATGTCTCAGTTCTAAAGTGACACATGTCACTTCGGCCCATATGCCATTGCCCAGAACAAGTCACATGACACTATTCAATTGCAAAAGGATGGGAGGTAGAAGTACAGTCTTCTGTGCCCTGAAGAAAAAAAGAACCAAGTATCAGGAAACACCAGTGCAGTGTCAGATGCATGACAGGTTCTACATAAACACCTAATGAGTGATAATCTGGGTCCCTGTGACTGTAAGAGACAGACACAAACACAATTTGGCAAATGAGGGGAATTAATTAGCTTTTGTTCAAAATCTCAAGAGAGGCGATGGTACTGCTTGGCGTTATGGTTCACAAAATCATGTACTTTCTGTTTTGAGATGTTGTTTCTACTGATACCCCATCTCTACCCTCCCCTGGATCTCAACCTTATTTCTAGACTGGCTTTTGCCACAGCTGTAGAGGTAGAAATTTCAAATTCAAGTTTCATATTCTCACATTTTTCTAATTGAGTCCTTCTCTCTTTGTGCTCCAAGGGCAAATGTATTACTGAAACACTCTGGATTGCAGTTTAGCCTCCTGGACCTATCTAATAAGTCTGGGGCAGTTGGAACAATGTTACAGATGCAGCTTAAATGAAGCATGTCTTTTTGAACTAATCACCATATCCAGAAAGCAGAGATTAAGCACTATGTGATCTCCCTAAATCCTTATTACCTGTTACTCTGAAGCAGTTTCTATGAGAGATTGAATACACTACTAGGCAATGGTCACCCCATACGTAAATATAGATCACTGATCCACAACTTCTGCAGTACTTGGCCCTCAATGGTAAGAAATGTTAGATGATGACAGCTTCCCTAAGTTTTGCCCTCCAACTCCACCCTGGGGCCAACCACAGAAAGCCAATTATGTGCCCTAGTCAATGCCATGTGATGCCTCACTTCTAGTTAGCCTGCTTCCAGATTCCCCATGACAACGATCTACCACCAGGGCCTATTGGAAGATTTCAGTTTTTTGCATTACAAATCCTTCCCATTCCTCAGCCTGGGTTTTAGTCTCTGCCAAATGCAAGTGACGGTGGCTGACTCCCTTGCCATGTTGAGCTCTGAGAAATATCCTTTGCTCCTTCTCATTTGGGAGGATTTTGTTTATTTTCACAACTAATAAGGAGGCTTTGCAACAACACTTAAACTAAATGTGGCTTTACTTTTTACTTAAATAAACATTCATTTAGAACCAGTGGTGTCCAACACGTAGCCCGCAGGCTGCACATGGCTCAGGATGGCTGTGAATGCGACCCAACACAAAATCATAAAATTACTTAAAACATTATGAGATTTTTTTATGATTACACGTTGCAATGTATTTAATATGAAGCTCAAGATGACTCTTTTTCTTCCAGTGTGGCCCAAAGAAGCCAAAAGTTTGGACACCCATGGTAGACCATGTTACAGAAGAACGCCCCTTTGTCCTGAAACTTTGTGGTTGCTACTAAATTAGTAGAGGCTTCTGCCTTGCTTATTTATTCTCCTTTTTCATTTCTGTGCTATCTTATAGGTTTCTTAAATGATAAACATATTCTTTCTCCAAGGTAACACAGTATAGTTGAACATAGGCTATTAGTATCTATGAGGTTCTTTAGCAATCCACATGCCATACCATTAGGAAAGATGTATTCATCTTAACCTGAGTCCATTTTGTCCCTCTGGGATGAAATAAAACCACATACTTATCTGATAGTGATTTAAACTCTCATCTTGTCCAGAGCTGACTGAAATGATGTACCTTCAATTAACCCTGAACTCATATTATCTGTTGACACTTTCTACTTAGGAAAGAAAAATGTAACCATGTTTTGGATATGTTATTACTTTTGAACACTCGATCTGCCTGGTGTTGAATTAATTATTCTAATTGGACGTGGAACCTAACCTGAGGCAAAGAGAGAGGGAGGATGGACATTTATATAGATGATATTAGGATAGTGTTAGTATGTATAGTATTAAGAGCTGGTGATGTTGCAGTGTATGGATCTTAACTTTATTTTCCACTTTATACCTTCAGGTAAAGGCATTAAAAAGAAAATTAACAATCTATTTGATTCTTTAAGAATTATACGTCATTAAGTTAAAAGCAGTTAAATAGAAATAGTACCCTATTCTCAGTCTTTTCCTTTATGCAAAGTTAAGTATCTGAAAGAATCATAACAATGCAAATGGTCTTATATACTTATAAATAATTGCACAATATTCCAAAATTTATATTAATAGTTGTATGGCAGTTCAGTGGTAGACAATCGATGTTGCCTAAATTCATACAAAGAAGCTTACAATAACTCTGCATAGCTATAGCTAAAATAATACAGATGACTGGGGATCAATGTTACTAATATATTAGTGGAGGTGCACAAGGTTGCTTAACCTGCAACCTCTATAACCTTCACAGCTCTGATAATTCTTTAAGGATGGGACAAAGCATTAAACCAGAATCTCAGATCCTTTTAAAAACTTTCAAATGGACATTGTACAAATGCCTTTTTTCTCGAGGATATGTACATGTCTCTGGATATATTCATTAAAAAAAATATATCCAGAGATACATATTCATTACACACACGACGCGCGCACGCGCTCATGCACACACACACACACACACACACACACACATATATCAAGAGATATATATATATTCTTGGTGGAGTAAGTCTATGCATGCAATCTTATAAATGCATTCCTTTACCTCAGTTATTCCTTCAACCCGTTAAGAGATGGAAAGACATTTCACAAGCAAATCCCTTCAATGATATTGCACCATTGTCTTCTTCTCTGAAGTGTGATTGCTCTCATATTCTGCAAAATATGGAAAAGGAAGAGAAACAATTTAAACTTCTGTTAAAAAAAATGATCAGCCATTTGTGAAGCCCTCCATCTTCCTGGTCTGCAGGGCTTCACTTCTGTGCTTCTCTTCTGTGCTTCTCTTATCCCACAGGCTTTCTTTCTTTCCTTTTTTTTAAGTTTATTTTATTGATTATGCTACTACAATTGTCCCATTTTTTTCTCCCCTTTACCCTCTTCCACCATGCACCCCCTACCCTCAAGCACCCCCCCACCTTAGTTTATGTCCATAGGTTGTACATGTAAGTTATTTGGCTTCTCCATTTCCTATACTATCTTGCCATTATGAGGTTGCTACTGGGCTGTTGCGAGGCTAGATATAGTTCCATTACTAACCATTTCTTCGGCATCGTATTCAGTAGTTTATAAAATGCAGCCTGAGATTAATGTAACACTCTCTTAAAGTAACAATCTACATATCTATTTTAGAATTACAATTCCATATTGAGATGGTCTTCAAAGAGACACTTCAAAACAGATTGAAATGTAAAGTAAATTTGGAGATTGATTTTACAGAAAATAAAATGATTTGGTTGATTTGCCATTTTGGCTTCTAATTTCAATCTGAGTTCTGTTTATTTCTAGGATTAAGGGAAGAATTTATGAAAACTATTCTGGACAGGAAGATAATTTTGTCACTTTTCAGATGTCAAAATTTGAATAACTCATGTGTAAAGTAAAAGAGTCAATTCAAAATATTCATCTCAATTTTTAAATAGTAAATGACTAATGAGTGGATAATAAAAGCTTTTATGAAAGATTTTTAAAAATATTTATACTGAATTATTTTAAAAACTTGAAGTAATATCTAAGTGAGGGTTAGAAGGCACATGATTATAAATCAGTTTTTAAGGTAAATTACTCTGCAACATCTGTCATAATTCTTGGAAGAAATGAGAGACATTGTTATAAGAAAACCCCTTCTACTCCCATCTACTTATTTCTGAGAATAAGATTTCTCAGTTCTTAAACCTGTAAAAATAAAAATATAGGGATAGGATTGATGCTGACCCTGTTACACTCTAGCAGCAAACAAGATTTGTCTATGGATGCAAGAATTTACAGGGCAAATGTTATTAAGAGGTAAATTTTTCCCAGAATGCTTTTTAAATAATGTACTTCAAATCTTCCACATATTTATGTTTTGGTTCAGTTTTTAACAAAATTAATTCCATTAATTATTCAAAACAAAAACAATAAAACATATAGAATAAATTGACGTTTAAAGTTATATTTTTGTCTATATAATCAATACATGGCCTTGATGCACTAAAACAATTGATTAAATTGGTAAACATTCTGTAGGGATAGTGTAATGCCATGCACTCTGGGGTTGTTTACTTTTGAATGACCCCTCAAGGCTTGAGCAGTGGTGATCTCAGGGGTGGTACCAGTCGATACCTGGGAACAAAAGTCTCTTCCTCCATTTCCCTGAATCACAAAATTTCTAGGGTTTTTATAATATTGCAGAAAGGGAGAGGGGTCTTAAAAATAACAGATAATTTTTTCACAAAGTAATTTAGGCTGGTGTAGCACCACATTTAATTTCACTCAGAAAAATTAACACACGTAGCATGCCTGTACTTAAGTAGCATTTTCCCCGGAGGAGCTCAGTCATGCGGGCACTCTGATTTTCACTCAGCGAGGCCTGTTTTGGACTTCTGACCTTCAAAACTGGAAGACAGCATACTTGTGTTGTTTTAGCCTCTACTTTTGTGGTGATATGTTAAAGCGGTAAATCAAAAACTAATAGAAATGTGAGCATTTAATGTTTTTTCTCCTGCTTTAAATTTTGTAAAAATAAATTCCACTCTATTGATTATGATCTTACCTTTTAATCAAAGTACTGCTTATATCAGTTTTCAATTGCAATAAATTGACTCATGTGACTGTCAGGGCTGTCTAGGCAAGCCTGAAATTTGCAGGGTGGGCCCTCATTCAGGACGGGCAGACTACAACTCGAGCAGGAGCTGAAACTGTTGCCCATAGGCAATATTTCTTAATTAGGGAAACTTTAGTTCTACTTTTAAGTTCTTTTAGCTGGTTAGAACAGGATCATCTGGGTTATCCAGTGTGCTCTTCTTCACTTACAATCAATGATTATGTACTTTAATGATATCCACAAGATATGTTCAGAGAAACACTTTAGTTAATGTTTGGTTGAACAACTGAAGAATGCAACCTAGTCATATTAATACATCAAAGGAATAATATATCTGGTAAAGCCAATATTTTACATATAAGGGGGTGAGGTAGATAAACATAAATTGTGATGAAGATAGAAGGAAATATATTTAGCTATTAGATAAAACAAAAGGTGGGGTTTCCATCTTAGCTGTATAGTCCATTATATATGAGATATGCCCATGGATGGACAGAATTCTACAACTACAGTGCTGCTATCAGAAAGAGAAGTGGGTATAGGGAATTATGGTGACATATTTATAAATTTGAATTTGCTTTTTATCAGGACTTCACTGAGAGAAGCCTGAGGCTGTATCTGACATGTTATCTTCTGAAAACATTAAAGTCTAAGTACTTCTTTTCTACATGAGTAAACCATAAATCTTTTCCAAGAGCCAGTCTGAGTGTGGTCAGATGACCCTTAATTTAGAGAGAGATGAAACCACATGACCTGAAGAAGTGGTCATAATACTCATAAATTAGTGACCTTCCAAAAGTTTGCTTAAAGGAATACTAAAAACTTACATTTGAAGATCATAGATTTCATATAGAAAAACTCATATAAAATACATAAAAGTATCATCATTTCTGTCCTAAGGATTAAATAATGAAGATATATTCAATCCCCACTATGTCTGGGGAAAAGAAATAAAGAGAAACATTCTGTTGCCTGAGATATAAAAGTTTAGCAGAACAGCCTTTAGAGTCTTGAATCGGTTGATGAATCTGGGAATGAGTTAATAAATTTAAAGATCACCCAAAATTATTTGACAATGTGGAATTTTTGTGTTCTGGAATAAATGAGTTAATTGTATAAACAAAGACTATTATTATCTGGACTAAAATAGATTTTGAATTCTAACTCTGCCATATATTTGATCTGTTATTCTTTCTCTTTAAACTAATATTTTTATCTTTATCATAAAGGTCATAATTATTTTGCAAGTGTGTAATTAATTTAAGATTGTTTTTAAATATAACCAATTGCTTAGATTATAAAATAACATTAATTTATCCAAAATGAAAAATTGGATATATGATTTAAACTGGTTTACATAAATTCTTAATCCAAAACCGCATCCTGTCTTCCAGGTAAGATGGAGGCATAGGTAGATACACTTTGCCTTCTCGCACAATCAGAAGAAGGGCAACAACAAATTTAAAAACAGAAAACAGCCAGAACTGCCATAAAATCAAACTGAATGGATGTCTGACAACCAAAGAGTTAAAGAAGAAACATTCATCCAGACTGGTAGGAGGGATAGAGATGGGCAGCCAGGGCAGAGAGGACACAGGTGGTAGCTGGAGGACTGGGCAGGCCAGACAGCAGCTGGAAGACTGGCGGACCCATGTTTGCCTACAGGTAAATTGGGAGTAACAACAGGGGAACGAGACAGACCATGCAATCCAGGGTTCCCACGTGGGAAAAGAAAACCTCAAAACCTCTGGCTATAAAAATCTGTGGGGGTTGTGGAGGCAGAAGAAACTCCCAACCTCAGAAGAGAGTTTGTTGGAGCGATCCACAGGGTCCCAGAATGTACACAAACCAACCCACCCAAGAATCAGCACCAGAAGAGCACAGTTTGCTTATGGGTAGTGGCAGAAGTGACTGAAAGCTGCCTGGTGCTAAGTGGCGTTGTTCCCTCTCAGATCCCTCCCCCACATAACAGCGATGTGCGTTGCCCTGCCCTGGCAAATACATAAGGCTCTGCCCCTTACAATGTAACAGGTGCTCTGAGACAAGAAAAAAATATCGCCCAAACAAAAGAACAGATCAAAGCTCCAAAAATAGAACTAAGTGATGAAGAGATAGCCAACCTATCAGATGTAGAGTTCAAAATACTGGTAATCAAGATTCTAACAGAAATGGTTGAGTATGATTGTAAAATAGAGGAAAAAATGAAAGCTATACAAAGTGAAATAAAGCAAAATATACATGGAACCAACAGTGAAGGGAAGGAAACCGGGATTCAAATAAATGATTTGGAGGAAAAGGAAGAAATAAACATTCAACCAGAACAGGATGAAGAAACAAGAATTCAAAAAAATGAAAAGAGGCTGAGGAACCTCTGGGACAACTTTAAACGCTCTAACGTCTGAACATGGGGCTGCCAGAAGGAGAGGAGGAAGAGCAAGACATTGAAAACTTATTTGAACAAATAATGAAGGAGAAATTCCCCAATCTGGCAAAGGAAATAGACTTCCAGGAACTCCAGGAAGCTCAGGAAGTCGCAAAGAATTTGGACCCAAGGAAGCACACACCACGGCACATTATAATTACATTACCCAAGATGAAAGATAAGGAGAGAATCTTAAAAGCAGCAAGAGAAAAGGAGACATTTACCTACAAAGGAGTTCCCTTAAGACTGTCAGCTGATTTCTCGAAAAAAAACTTACAGGCAAGAAGGGGTAGGAAAGAAGTATTCAGAGCATGAAAGGCAAGGGCGTACATCCAAGATTATTCTATCCAGCAAACCTGTGTTTTAGAATGGAAGGGCAGATAAAGTGCTTCCCAGATAAAGTAAAGGAGTTCATCATCACCAAGCCCTTATTATATGAAATGTTAAAGAGACTTATCTAAGGAAAAGAAGATACTCAAAACTATGAACAGTAAAATAACAACAAACTGACAATTATCAACAACAACTGAATGTAAAACAAAAACAAAAACAAAGCAAACAACTAGAAAAGGAACAGAATCACAGAAATTGAGATCACATGGAGGGTAATCAGTGGGGAGGAGGAAGGGGAAGAATGGGAGAAAAGGTACAGAGAATAAGAAGCATAAATGGTAAGTATAAAATAGACCAGGGGAGGTTAAGAACAGTATAGGAAATGGAGCCAAAGAACTTACATGTATGACCCATGGACATGAACTAAGCGGGGGGAGATGCTGGTGGGAATGGGGTTCCTGGGCAGGGGGGAATAAAAGGGAAGAAAAAATGGGACAACTGTAATAGTATAATTAATAAAATATACTAAAAAATAAGTATCCTCACGGTGAGCCAGGGAGTCCTTCTGCATCCTTTCAAACAGCTAAGAGAGAAATCCACATCACTGCTGCATCTTAAAAAGAAAAAAATAGTTTAAATACATTGTCATATTTGAACCAATTAAGTTAAAATATTTAGGAATTTCATTAATTATGTTATAGGTTATTTGATAAACTGAATTTTTATCCTTTACTTGAAGTGACTTTATTTCATGTTCTTCCAACAATAGTCAACATTCAAAAGTAGTGTTACTAGCAGAAAACACCATCTTCAAGCTCTCAGCTGTAGACCTGTAATGGGGATAGGGGTGGAGGTGGTTGAAGGGAGACAACAGATGATTAGGACACCTGTGAGTGTTTTTACATTATAACCATTAAGAACTTAATCAAATGCTTATTATTTCTCTCCCTGCATTCATTTTTAAATGGTGCCAAAAAATCCCTTCAAATAAGCCAACAACAGCATCCAAAAAACTAGGTTAGGTCCTTCAAGAGAAAGTGGCATTCAAACAGTAGGCCCAGCAATTTAGTAAGAAATTCATGCCAGCTAATTCAACCTTTCATCTGAAGATTAAATACTACCAGTGTTTTTTCCGCACCTGTGGCAGATGGTCAGTGGAGGAGAAATTGTCCCAGTCAGCTAGTCTCCATCTTTAAATCCCCAAATACAAGTCACAGATGGCCGTGGGAGTGTCGTTCTGTGCAGCAAGGACTCTGAAAACAGACCTCAGTCCACCTGAGACATGCTATTAAAGATCAGACTGCCTAATTTCTAAATGAGCCAAAATCGAACCCATGCCTTGGGATAAGAACACTGAAAAGCAGAAGAGTGTGAACTCTGAAACTGTGTATTTTCAGAGTGAGCAGTTACCTGCACATGGTACATTTAAATTTCTATTCCAACACATATAAAACATCATAATGAGTAGGAAAAAAAGTATAATTTCCTCAATATCTTTTCTTTCTCTTTGAATCTAGTAGCAAGGACTCTTACAGATAAAAGAGAAAATAAAAGTTTTATCACACTCCTCACCTTTGAACTCCATTATTAATTAGAGCTGACACAGGATGGAACTGTCTTACAAGCATGTTTTATTTCATCAGTTAATAATTACTAGAATTGGCTACCAACATTTAAAATTTATGTGATGTCTAGCTATAAATCCATTTTGCTTCCTTACCTTAAAAAAAACTTAAAGATCATTTTACACTGATCAGCTGGGTTGGCTGGCCTTGATCCAGTAGAGAGGTGTGGCTTTTCTAGTCTGTCAGGATCCCAGAACTTTCCTGCAGATGTACACCTGGGCTGCATCACTGATGTATGTCTCCTATCTGGTTTCTAATTCAGTACATCAGAAACACTTTTTCTTAAACTGTAATATGCATCAGACCCCCTGGAGGGCTCTTTGAAACAGATTGTTCAGTCACATCCCCAGAATTGCTGATTTAGTAATGCCTTGGAGGGCAAAAATGTGTGTTTCTAAAAAGTTTTCTGATGATGCCGATAATAATAGTATGGAGACTAGGAAAACTATATTCCTCTGCAACCGAATTTGATCAGCTAGTGTTTGTAGCATGCTCTTTGTCTGATATCATGTTGTATAGGGTATGGGAGAGGAAAAAGCTCCTTCAAGTACCTTTTTCTACATTAGTGAGTTTATTAATTTGCCAGCGTTGTCACTAAAAAAATACCATAGACAGAGTGGCTTAAACCAGAGAGATTTATTTTTCAGTTTTAGAGATTGGGAGTGAAAGAGTGAGTTTCCGGTGGGCTTGGTTTTTTCTGCCTCCTTCCTTGGCCTGCAGGTGGCAACCGCGTATGTATGTGAAGGACTGGCTCACGTTATTACGGAGCCTGAAAAATCCAACAATCTGTCGTCTCCAAGCTTGACCAAGAAAAGTTGATAATATATTTTCCTTTGAATCTGAAGGTACAAGAAACAGAATTGTTCGTGCTCTGAAGTTCAAGATCAGGAGTAAATGTATGACCCAGGTCTAGCAGACAGAAAATTCACTCTTTCTCCTCTTAGTTGTTCTATTCAGGCTATCACTGGATTGGCTGATGCACACCTGTTTTGGTGAAAGTGGCCTTACTTACTCAGCCTTCTAATTCGTTAATCTTTTCTTGAAACACCCTCACAGGCACACTCAGAAATTAATTTTACCAGCTCCCATTTTAGACATCCCTTAGCCCAGTCAAACTGATACATAAAATTAACTGTCACAATTACATTTTAGGGTACCTGAAGTCGGAACTTCAATATACGCGTTTTGGGAAGGCACAATACAGCTGATAGCCATGAGGTTAAAAAAAAAATCTCTGAAAGTAGACACTCAAAACTATAAATACATACTTTTTATACAAACTTTATGCTAGCTTAGGCATATCCTCTGAGTACTGGAAATTCTTTTTAGGCATCTATCTTGTGTTTGAAAAACATTATCGCAAGCTGGCACTTAGTGTTGCTGACTCCTGTGGTTAGAGTCCCTCTGAGGGAATCCGTCCTCTCCTTTTTGAGTGTCAGGAACCATTCATATCCACATGGTTTATTAGTGGTTTTTAAATTGGCCCAGCTGCTCTTAATTGGGTAGTTGTCTAAAATTCCATTAAGGCAGATAAATATAAACTAAAAATAGGATGAATTCCAACCTCATATGTTTCTATCATTAATTTTTGGTGAATATTTTATAAACTTAAAACATTTCTTCATGCATTTCTCTCTCCTTCCCCCCTCTTCCTGCTTCCCTTTTTGCTCCTCTCTCTTTCTCTACACACATGCACACATATGCACACACACACAAATATTCCATTACTTTCTTACATAAATTCTTATAACATTCTTGTAACAGTTTTAAATCTCAAAAATTTAAGAATTAGCCCTGGCTGGTGTGGCTCAGTGGATTGAGCACCAGGCTGCAAAGCAAAGTGAAGGGTCTCTGGTTTGATCCCCAGTCAGAGCACAGGCCTGGGTTGTGACCCAGTCCCCAGTAGGGGGTGTGCAAGGTCACCCACACACTGATGTTTCTCTCCCTCTCTTTCTCTCTCCCTTCCCCTCTCTGAAAATAAATAAAATCTTTTTTAAAATTTAAGAATTAAATAATTTATTTAGGAAATATTTTACAATTCTTTTCTTATTTTTAGTTTCATAACATATGAATAATATATATAGTTGTCAAAACTTCGCTTAAGTGACGCAACAGATGCACCACCTGCATATACATACCCACAGGCATTTCATAAAGACATTTTATAGATTAAATGGCAGGGTCAGTAACATATAATAATTATTTTTAAGATTTTTAAGGATAATTTGTTGTGAGTTGCCTTTCAAAATATTAAAACAAAAAAGTAAAAAATATATAGATACCACTTTTAAAATACAGTTGATGCAAAAAAAGACTAATACATTTAAGTTTATAACTTAAAATGTGCCCATATCAACTGTAAGAAAACAGTGTATCAAAAAATAAGAAGATATGACAGAGATTTAATAAAGCTTACATTTTAATTAACAAAGGATGATATCACAAGATAAACTTTTCACACTTCAGGGGACCACAGCATTGTTCTGCCGAGGAGATTAACACTCCTTGCCTCCCATCTCCAGTGTCAGATTGTTGGGGGAGGCAAGGGTCGGTGCCTTGACCTTAGAGACCTATCAGTCTAACTAGGGGGTATAGACCCATCCAAAGCCCACAAAAGCCTGGTAAGTTCATTGGTCATTTTGAAAAAGCTCTGGCCTTTGCCAAGACCAAGATATATAATCCTAGGGGAACAAAGAAGTTCTCTCACTCTCTCTCCTGCTCTTGTGACCAGCACTTGCCCCTTGCACTCCTGTGTTCTATTCTCTCTCCATAGCCATGGGGCCTTAGCGGCTGCATGGCCGACAGCCACATGGATTCTGCAACAGGAGCACTGAGGAATACACTAAGTGACCGGGAGGGGGACTGAGACTGTTTAGCGCTGCCTGCAGGCTCCAGAGCACCAAGCTTTAATATGAAGCAGAAACTCTAGACGCTGGCTTTTGTCTTGGTCTTGCTGAAGACAAGATTAGACTTTTTCCATAGTGGGACATAGGGAGATGGGCATTGGAACCCTGGCAGCAGCTTCTAAGTCCATGTGAATAAACCATTCACCACACCACAGTCTCCCACGTGTGGGTCCTTGGGATGCTTCCTCATTATTCTGTGGAACAGCCTAAGTCCCACCTACAACATTATCCCTGAATAAATATTCTGGAGGAAGGTAGTTCCAGAGTACTGAATTCAGTAGCTCAACAACAGAGTGTTTTAAACTTCAGTTCCTGTGACTCAGTTGGGTTAACATCATCGTTCCAACATAGCTGCCACTGCTCCAGGTTTTCCTATGACAGTATCTCTTAGCCCAAAGATGAAGTGGTCTTCTTTTTATTATTCTCTCCTTTTACTTCATTTCAGTACAATCATCCCCACAAGCCTCACATCAGGTGCCTTTTGATGACTCACTGGCCAGAATTTGATCAACTATAGAACAGATAAAGAAGAGTGGAGTTACCAACAATTGACTGAAAATGGGCTTTTTCAGAATGTATTGTTTTTAATTAGACTGGTGTGTTTTAAACAGGATGTTGTGAATGTTCAGAATACCATGTGGTTAGGTGGTTACCACAGTTCTATTCTTAATCACCCATATGAAGGCCAAATGAATAAATAGTCAAGTGGGGGCAATTATCAAATTCACAGAAGAACATGACTCTCTGGATGGAGTTTCTGCAAGCCTCATTTGCTATTACAAAGTCAGTAGTAGAGCATTTCAGTACAAATGAGAATTGGATGATGCTATATACACTAAATGCTGTCACGTTGGGGGATGGAGAAAATATGGTGGAGGGTCACATTTTTTCAGAAGTTTATTTTGACAAATTTCTGAATATAGAAAATACAGAACCTGAGATCAAAATAAAAACAATTTCATTCTGGAAGGCTTACTTATGGGAATTGAAATGCCTGGTGCTATGATTGCACTAAGATATATATCATTTCATTTAGTCACAAGGAAGCCAGGAAAGTCCAGAAGACCTGCAAACTATAAATTGTTGCTTTTGTTGTCTGGCTATATTGAAAATAGATATGGAGCAGGTTTTCTACCTGGATTAGCTATAAAAACGTAGCCCACGTGCTCCAAATGTCCAGCTGAATAAATTCTTTCTGGCAACTGGCGTATGAGCATGCAGTTAGAAGTAAAAGATATATATAGGCTTTTTCTTTTAATACCTACTCTTTGCTATTAGGAGTAATAACTCTCAAACAGAACTGTTTGGGTAGAGTTATAAAGATTAGAAATAGATTGTCTCCTTGATGCCTTGGATGTACAAGAATTTCTCATAAGTCAGTATATTAATTGCCTAAATATAGGTGATAATAATTCTTTTTATGAGACATGTACCAATAATTTATATGATAAAAGCAAATCAAAAGACGAAGTACAGCTATATATGACTCATGTTTTAAATAAATGCTTCTCTTCCTGTGGAGCAGATGAGTTTTTCTAAGTAGCCACCGGTAACAGATGCTGTTTGGTTAAACTTGTTATGGGACAGCCCCATATAATGGCCACATGTCAGTTACTCTCACTGGAATGAATAATTCCCCTTATAACATCAAGAAAAAAAGGCTAAGCTCAAACATACTGTGTCAAAACTGAAAAAATGCAACTCTCTACTATTTTGAGTTCAACCCCAAACTATGATGTTCAGTTTAATGTAGCACCATCCCATTCCCGGTTGTATTAAAATACTCTGCTGCTGACTTTGAAATATCATATGAGGCTTGAAGAGAAAGAAATTCAAATATATATATGAATATACATATGTACAGACACATTTTTTGTGTCACTGCTAGCCTAAAAATAGCGACGCTATGGCTAGGAGTGCCCAGGCACTCATCTGAATGCTTACTATTTTTGATTCCCCATTGACATTTCCCCCACTTAAGTCAATGCTTTGCTATGGCTGGAACAGCTCTTGTGTTTATGATTGAAAGACTCATCTCAGCAACAGCCATCTGTCAACTTTGAAAAATCAAGGGTTATTATACTTACAACTCCTGGAGGGTGCACAGCATTCCCAGAGCCACACAGTAAGCTTGATGGGGATGAGAAGGAGAGAGAGAGAAAGAGAGAGGGAGGACACCCTAGTTTTCTGTAGGCTCACTCTTTATTGGCCCACTCTTCCTCCGGAAAGGAAAAACTTGATTCTTAGACTTTCTGGATTAGGATTTTGGTACGGTTTCCCTGCATCATTCAATTTCAGGCACCCATATCAGCCTCCAAATTCTCTTATAGTGCCTCTCCCCCGATGTTAGTACAGTGGTAGGGATCCATTCTTGTGTTCCCCACCTCCAAGAACTGGGGATTAATGTAAGCATACTGATAATCCTTTGAAATAAAATCCTCCTCTCAGCATATTAAACTTCAGCATTTATATGGTTCATGTAGGTGACACGCTAGCACTGGCCAGACCAGCTCCATAAAGCCGAGTGTATCACCTGGCTCATCACTGCAATACCTTCGCAACTGGTTTCATACTTGAGGCCACAGCCCAACAATGTTTCGTGTTTGTGTCTGTGTTCACCACCCCAAGTCAAGTCTCCTTCCAACGTGTTTTGTTCATAACTTTTTATATTGAACTAATTAACACTTTATGAACTTTTATACATAATAAGAATTGTGCTAAGCATTTTACATACATTATCTAATTTGATGCCCATCACATGCATATAATGATATAATTCTTTTGTAGACAATAATAATTAAAGATCTGAGATTTTATTTAACTCATTCATGGTCAACCACTTTTAAATGGAAGGGATGAGATTAGACTCATTATTACGATGATTTTATAAATCAGGAAAATGAAGTTAAATAGGTGTATCAGTCTGGATTTTCCAGAGAAATAGGACCAATAAGATATATATTAAAACAAACAAACAAACAAACAAACAAAAACCCAGAAACTCAGAATTTCTATCTTACAGTCTGGAGGCAGAATTCTTTCTTCTCTAGAAAACTTCAGATTTTGCTCCTTATGGCCTTCAACTGATTGGATGAGGCTCACCATATTTATAAAAGGCAATTTATTTAAAGTCTCCTTGCTGTATATGTTAATCGCATCTGCAAAATACTTTCACAACAACATAGATAAACTAGTGCTGACCAAACAAATAGTAACCATGACCTAACAAAGTTGACACAAAATTAATCATAACTGTAATTTGATTAAAAAATCACATACAATACAAATAATATATTCCAATTGCAAATATTGTGTTAGTTTTTAATTAAAATTTCACATATTTTATTTTAATAAACATATTTTGAAGTTAATTTCAAAGTGAAATATTTGTATGCTGTATTTTAGAATAGCATTATGTAGGATCTATGTGAGTACAAAATCTTACATGTGTCCCCAAATTGTCTTCAAAATGGTGATGCATTGAAGTTCTTAAGCATCCGTGAGTGCTGATTATTAATCTTGACAACTGTAAATTTTGTTGGAAAAAACTCTATTGCTAATGGAGAAATGATTATCTAGATAATGTGTTCAATAATGTGTTTAAATGAATGAATGGACCAAATCTTACATTCATGTGTAACTCAGTTATATTTAGGAAGCCTAACATAAAATATCTCAATCTGGCATAAAGAGTCTAAGGGAATAAATGAATGAAGGACTTACAATAATTTTCAAAAATGTAAAAGGCAATGTAAATGCTTCTTGTTATGCAATTACTACTTGCTCTTGTTAGTCTGGTTACAGATATTTTTCTGTAAGTTAAACATTTTGAGCATATGGTTTATTTCATGTCATTTTTTTAAAATGGAAAAAATATTCTCTTATTTCAGTTTGAAATTCAAAATATATTCTTTGTTTAGCCATAATCAAACCAGTAATACATGCATTTTTATATATTGAATTGTTAATGAACCAGCTTCTACTGTGATCATCCTGGACTTAGAGAAAATGTGATATATTTTCTACTATAACAAAGAAAAAGGGCAGCACACGTAATACACTACCCTTCTGGGGAGAGCGTGCTAATGAAGTTACAGGAACCTATGTTCAGCTGAAAATGTAAAGAAAGAAATAAAAAGATGTTTCTCTATGCAAATATTTATCATATCTAATACTATGATGTTTTTAAGTGATATGTTACAAAAAAGGTGCTAAAGAAAATTCCTTTTTAACTCCTGTATTACAGAAATATTTATGATTTTATTTCTACATTTTTCTTATGAGTTATATAATGCAGTCTAATGTAGTAGTCAAACATGCGTATTCTGGATTTAGCTATATCTGCCTATAAATCTTCTCTCTGCAGTTTCTAGCCATGTGACATTGCGAAAATGTCATAGATTTCCTGTGCTTCAGTTTCTTTATCAGTAAATGACATACTATTTCTTATTCATGGACAATTTTAAATATGTAAGCATGGGGTGTTTGTGTGAAATCAGTAAGGTAATAGAAGTTCAGGGAACATAAGAAGCTCTACTAATACATGCTAGCCAATATTTTTGTAGTGATTAAAATGGGATTTCAGAAATAAAGTATTTTTTTGCATACATTTAATTATTTTATGCATTGCGGAATAATATTTATGTTAAATTTTCTGTTACATTAAACCAAACTTTGTGTATGAAGTATTCAAGATGAGGAAAGAAACCTAACAAACAAAATTCCTTATAAACATTGACCCAATATGTCTATGTTCTTATAAAAAAAAGTACAACAGAAATAGACATGCATGAAGGAAAGACAATATGAAGACCCAGAGAATGCCCTCTACAATCAAGGAATGCCGGAGACCACTGGAAGTTAGCAAAGAGGCATGGGACAGATTCTCCCTGCCAGAGCTTAGAAACATTTAACTCTTCTGGCCCTGATTTCTGGCTTCTTTCCTCCCGAACTGAGAAGAGATAAATTTCTGTTATTTAAGCTGCCCAGTTTACGGCACTTTATTTCAGTAGCCCCAGGAAACTAATGCAATGGCAGGTTGATTTCTCAAGGGAATTCTGTGAGGAAAGATGGTCATTTCAATAAACAGTACTGGGAAACCTGGATATGTATATGGAAAAAGATTAATATCATGTTTACCTCATATAACAAATAAAGTTAATAAAATCAATAATGGATATAAGCATTAAAGGTAAAGCTATAAAAATTGTAAAGAAGTATAAGAATTTAATAGTTTCTGAAAATTGAAATCAATACATGAGAGGGGGTCCCAAAAAAACCCAGAATTTATCTATAAAAATTGTGCATTTATTCTTACATATTTAAACTTCAGTCACCTTCAAAGTACTATTTTTTTTATTGTTCAATTACAGTTGCCCCCATTTTCCTCCCATTACTCCCCCGTGCCCTTCCCACCCTCCACCTCCCACATTCAATCCTCCCGTCCATTGTCTTTGTCCACGGGTCCTTTATACATGTTTCTTGACTTGACCCTTCCGCTTCTTTTCCCTGTTATTCCCCTCTGGTCACTGTCAGTTTGTTTTTTATTTCCAGGTCTCTGGTTCTATTTTGCTCTCTTGCTTATTTGTTGATAGTGCCCATCAGTAAATGAGTGGATCAAAAAACTGTGGTATATTTACACAGTGGGATTCTACACAGCAGAAAGAAAGAAGGAACTCCTACCCTTCACAACAGCATGGATAGAACTGGAGAACATTATACTAAGTGAAATAAACCAAGCAGTGAAAGACAAATGCCATATGAACTCAACTATAAGTACTCTCTATTTGATGCAATACACCTATTGAGACTTTTTCCCACTGCTCAAAAAAGTTTTTCAACTTGTTGATATTGATGCCCTTTAGCAATTCTACCAGTTTTTTTGTTTGTTTGTTTGTGTGTTTGTTTCACCTCTTCCACATCGGCAAAATGTTTCTTTCTGAGGACTTTTTTCATCTGGGGAAACAACAAAACAAAAAATCTCCCGGGGTTAGATCAGGTGAATAGGGAGGGTGGAGCATGGGGGACATGCTGTTTTTGGACAAAAATTGCTGAACGCTCTGCACATTGTAGGCAGGTCAAGCTCATAAATCACCCATCATGAAATGGGCACAGGTGTTGAAAGAGTCTTCAAAAAAAAATTCACTGAAGCTGAACACAGCCTCCCACAACACCACCAGCTGGCATACTGATATAGATGGGTTCCTCGAACACTCACCTAATGGGAGAAGCCTGTAAAACAAGGTGTCCACCATCCAGAAAATAATTCTGTGGGGTTTTTGTTTTTTTTTTTGGTTCCCCCCTCATATTTTCCTGTGTCTGTGATAAACAACTCTGGGTCCAGGAAATGAAAATGAATGGGAGAACAAGGAGGAGGTGGATGAGGAGAAATTAAAAAAAAAAAAGGTTAGCTGTTTATTCCAAGGAATACCAGCTCTTGGAAGATAAGACTATGGACCAACTAAACTAGTTTACTTTTCAGGATTAGCAACATGCTCACCAAGGCTCATTTTAAAACCTCATCATATTGTGCCTAACCAGTCCAAAGCACCCATGTCATAAGCTGTCTATTCCCATCTAGTTCCTTGATTTTCAGTGAGGACCTAAAAATCCTGAAACACCCTCCCCAAACTTTTCCATGTTAAAACAATACCAAAATCTGTAAAGAAGGGGTTATTAACTTAATAAAAGCTAGTAAATTAGCTTTACTTCAACAAGTAGTTTCTTTGAAGAACTGACATTTGACATTTCTCATAGCTGTGTCATCAGAGACCTTGGTCCCCAAGTAACGCAATCACTAAATCTAAGTACCAATATGAATCTTCATGCAGGGAAAGATAAAAGAGTTCAAAAGAATTTTGTGGGTATTGGTAACATTTAAATATTATCTGGATATTTAATAACATTATGGGATTTTTATTTTATAGCTGTTATATCTGATTCATAAATTATATGAGTGATTGTTTTATCTTAGGAGGTACTGGAATATATTTTGTCAAATAAATGGTATATAGAGAAATAAAAAAAGGTTAAGTGTACAAAGAAAATTATTTGAATTCTAAAATCTAGTTAGAGGATATTTCTATGTTATTATAGTAGTTTTCAAATTTATTTGAAACTTTATTAAAAAATATGAAAAACATTTCCATCCAAAGCTGATAGGAACACATACCAGGTTTTTTGCCTTCTGGTTATTAATTTTGTCTCCATGGTGGTTTTTCTGAGATTCTTGAAGTATACCAAAAATCTTACATTTTTATATTTCTAGTTGAGTATCAAAAGTATATATTTGCAATTTCCCACCAAAGAGCTTTTCCAATTTACTAAAATTCTTACACCCATAAATCAGAAGGTAGACATTTACATTAAATTACATTTGATTGTGTTGAATGTTGTACATTTTTGCCTGAATAGAAACTTTAGGAAAAACGCACGTATATACATCTGTGTATACACATACATACATATAAATACATGTATATTTACAATCACATATTAGTTCCTTCTAACTACTCTAGCCTTTATTGAAAAAAAAAAGTAGTTTAGAAGCTTTAAAAGGCAGAGTTCTCTGCTGAAATGCTTCATGAAACTCATAGATTACTGCCTCTGTGCTTCCAAATAGTTATTAAAATTTGAAAAGGAGAAAAGGAGAAAAAATAGTTTCCATCCACATCTACAAAAAGGGATTCAACATCATTACATTGGCATCTGGGCTTTCAAGCAGGTGAACGCAAGGCCTACCTGGATTGACAGCCCACTGACTTATTTAATTCATAGTTACTATTCACATCATCTCGAATTCCACAGAAAGCAGCAATCTGGTGTCACAAATGCTGAATGTGAACAACATTTTCATACAAAGCCTAGTACCATATGTAGAAGTAAAATAGAAATGTAATTTTCTTTTGGGTCATGGATGATAAAGTGTCCAGCAATACTGACTTTTGTTTGGCATTAGCAATGCTAAATCATTTTAAGAAAATAATCATGACTTTAGCTTCTATTTTAAATGCAACATATTTTTTAGCATGTATTTATGATGAGTAGATGATTTTATGCAGGGTTTTATATAAACATACATATACATGTATATACAAATGTGTATGTATGTATAATATCTACATATACATAAGCAAATGTTTGTGTAGGTGTATATAAATTATACATGACATAGCTACCATACACACACACACACACACACACACACACACACACACACACATCTGTATGAATTAGACAACCCCCGACAACAAGGAAATTTCTGAATTGAAATATTACTAATGCTTGTTTTATACTTAAAAAATTTGAGGACCCCATTACTCATTAAACATTTAAGAAGGCTGCGTTTTTGTGAGGATTATATATTTAGAATGAAGATATTTTCAGATTAATACTGCTCTCTCTTAGAGGCTTATACATCCTCAATGCTAAAGGGGCTACACTGACAGTAAAAAATAACAAACAAACAAAAAAAAATAGGGAGGTTCCTGTACACATGATCAACACAAAATCAAGGACGCATATAAAATTTGTCAGAACTGAGGTAAGAGAATATGTTCAGAAATATATTAGTTATCGAATATTTCATAATACATTTCAGAAAACTTAGTAGCAAAAATACAATGTATATTTATCATCTCAGTGTCTGAGGTTCAGGCACGCAAACACAACTTCCTTGGTCCATTGCTTTAGGGTCTCTTATGAGGTGACAATGAGTGCTTTGTTTCAGCCAGGGTTATGTTCTCATTTGAGGCTCACCTGCTTCCAACTTCATGGGGCTGTTGGTCCAGTTCAGCTCCTCGTGGATTTTTGGCTTGAGGACTGCAGCTTCTTATGTGTTGTTAGTTGGAGGCCATCTTCAATCTGCCACTTGTTGGTATGGTGCAGCCTTCAGTCCCAGGCCAGTGGGTCTCCCCAACAAGGTGGCTTGTTTCCTCAAAGCATGAAGTCAACAAGGCAACAGAAATAATCTGCTAAACAATTGTCATTTTCATCCTAATATAGCATAAACATGGAAGTAGCATCTCATTACACAAAATTTTTTTGGTTAGAAAAACGTCAAAGACCTCACCCACACTCAGATGACGGAGATTGCACTAGGGCATGAATACAGAGGTGCAGAGGTCATTAAGTGTCATTTGAGAGCCCACTCCCCAGAAGAGATAAAGGAAATAGTTGATACGAAGAATCTCCTGTGTTGGCACTTCTTGGAATCTGAATGTTACAAAGAGGAAATGGGAAATGAGGGACACCAATCTCAGATGAGGTCAGCAAAGCCAAACAGGATAAAGGAAGGGGATATTGCCAGATTAGCTAACGGACATAAAAGTCATGGTGCACTGAGGAAAGGAACCACTAAAGCAGCACCTGACAGTCAGCGATACCATTAACACTCCAAAGTTCATAGGAATGTCTACATGTGTTAACCATGGGTGTTTTAAAACTAGTTATAATGAAATGTATGTTACTACTTACCTGTGTTAAGTATATTTTAAATCATTTATATCAGATTTTATAAGGTTTAGAAAAAAATGTTCAAAATATCATTGCTTATGAAATAGTATTTCTCTTTCCTTAACAAACTAACCCATTGAAATTGATTAAATACACTTGAGGATAATAAGGAAAAAAGGCATAGTGACTAAATTGGATAAATATAAAATTAATATCATAAATGTCAAATTATATTGTTAATTCAAAGATAAATATAATTTTAAAATTATTATGAGATGTTATGAAAAGTTGACCCGGGGGAAAAAAAGACAAAACAAGAGGTAATAACAAGGGTGTTGGGGAAGAACAGGCAAGAAAATGTATATTCATAATGCTATAATGTTAAATTTTTTATAGTTTTTATTATATTTTTCATCAACATTTATCCCTCTTCAACCCTCTTACACCTCCACCACTCTCCCCCCTCCTCCTCAATTATCACACTGTTGTCCATGTCCATGAGTTCTTTTTCTCTTTTGCTTGATGTAAAATTTTTATAAAATCAGAAAAGCTTATTTTTCTTATATTTGAGTAAGAATTAATTAGGACAAAGCTTTAAGAAATACTTAGTGTTATTTTGACCAAGATGTTTTTCTATATCCTTTTGTGTCTCATCAGGATCTTATTAGCTAATAAGATTATCTAAGATTATTGTGTTTATGACATAATAAGCAATTGTGCATTCTTAATGGGACTTATGAATGATCTTCTTTGATGTTTCCTTGCTTACATTCTTTCTATTTAAATTACTCATACATAATCATATCTAAATATTCTCTAGCTTATTGTTTTGCAATTTAGAATCTCTATGACATAGAAAAATACAGTTAATAAATATCCAATTTATATTTTCAGACCTCATTCCTCTTTTAAGGATCTTTATTCTCACTTCTGCTACATATTTTGGAAATATCTCAGAGACATGTGACACCTGTACCTGACTTAATGGTACTAACTTTGCTATCAAGCTATGAACAATTCTCTGATCCCAGCAGTCTCTATTTCAATAAATAGTACCAAAATCTACCCAATTTCCAAAGCCAGAAAGTTTGACATCCTGAGTTGTCCCTCTTCCATGATTTTTATACCTAATCACTCATTTTTAAATTTGTCAACTATTCCATCCTTATTGGAATATCTATCTATATCTATACCTTTAGCCCTAAGCCCTTTTCTGTGTTTGAAAATTTAATATTCAACTACATGCTCTATAATTTCTTTTTAGATATATAAATATTACCCTTTAGATGCCTAAATCAAAGTTGCAATCACCCTCCACAAACCTACCTATTTCTCACCAATTTTATACTTCTTAGTAAGTAGCCTTATCATTTAGTCAGTTGGTCAAACTAAAAATATAAAATCTAATTTGTTTATGTGCGGGGTTTTGGGTTTATTTTATTCCTTCATATCTAATATGCAGTCATTCATTAAATCCCCAGGCAATACATTATGTTCTAGATACAAAGACAGAGCACACAATTTCTACTGGTAAAATCCTAGTCTCAGTGACAGTAAACTTGTGTCTGGATGACAGCAACAAAATTCTAACTAATCTTCCTGTACCCAGACTGGTACTTCATAGTTCAGATTGAATTTCCAAAATCATGGATTTGACTATGTCACTCCTTTGATTAATATCTACTAACATTGTTGATTCACTAGTGGCTTATTATTCATAGCAAAATAAAATGCAGTTTTGTACCTTAAAAGAGCTAAATAATCTGACCCATCGCTAGTTTGGACCTCAGCTCCAAACTTCTTTCATTCTATCTCTCAGCTCAGACACCTCAGCCTCATTCAGTGTGGTAGTGCACATGAAATATGTCTATTTCCTAATTCACACACCTATGAATGTTACCTTATGTGCAAAATATAGCATTGCACTCACAATTAAGTTAAGGATTTTTAGATGGATTATTCTGGATTATCTGAATGAACCATAAATGCACTAAAAAAATGTCATTATTACAAGGAGGCAGAGGCAAATTAAGTCAGAGAAGAGAGGCGGCAATATGATCATGGAGGAAGAGACTGGAGTGTTGTGGCTACAAATCAAGGGATCCTGGTAGTGACCAAAAGGGGAAGAGACAAGGGCAGGGGCAAGGAAAGGTTCTGTTTTAGAGCCTCCAGTGGCAGTGCATTGATACCCTCGTTTTAGCCCAGGGCATTCAGCCTTCCAGTTCTCTAAATAGTGAGAGAATACATTTCTTTTGTTTTAAAATACTAAGTGTGAAGTAATTTGTCACCTCATCCATTGGGAGCTATTACCCTTACCTTCCTCTAGATCTGTGTTTCAGTTTGTATTTACTGATATTTTGAGTAGAATGCTCTTCACTTCGGTGGTTACATAGATGGATCTTGCTCATCACTTAGGTAGGTCACAGCTCAAAAGTTTCCTTTCAAAAAATGTTTCCTAGTCCTTATGGCTGAATACTGCCTGCCTCCCGACAACCTTCAGTTGCAGGGATGACTAACATTCCTTTTCTTAACAACACCCTCAGATTATACCTTATTGGCTATATATCATTGTCTATCTTCTGCCACAAGAACATAAGATCTATGTGGTCTACAATTTTTTACTTTTTGATTTTCTTAAAGTAAGTAACTTCCTAAAGTATCCTCCTCAGTATAGGTTATTGAACGATGAATAAAATAGGTCCATTAAGACTATGTATATGTCCTGTTTTTTGTTTTTCACTCAAGATAGGCTTTACTCAATCAAGTCACTTACAGAAACATCATTAAGAACTTTTGTGATTGTATAGTTCTCACCTCATGTGACTCTTCCAATTAAAGCCACTGTCTAGGATCGATTTAAGAAAAAAATAAATAAGCACTGCCTTCTGAAGCATTGATAATTTTTAAAAAATTATTTTAGGAAAAATAATACAATTTTGTATTTCTTTAATTATGAGCTCACAAAAATGGTCATGTAATGAAAATTCTCCTAAACCATCATTCATTTTTTATTGCTTCAGTATAATTCGTTGAGTGATACATTTGCTTATTCTTTCCTCTGTTATTCCTCTTTTCCTGTTCCAAACTAGTTCCAGTCTTTTCATAATCTTTCACTTCAGGGATATTTGTCATATCCATAACAAACACTCCAAGACTCCATTAGCAGCTACTACCTTCTGAAAACCCTACGTATAATAAATAGTATGTATTAGGATTGATTAGGGCTGAAGAAAGAAGGGTAGGCACTAAGGCCCTTTTGGGACAACATAAAATGAGATTTTTGTCTTCCCTGACTTGAAAGCGGTTAGAAATCTTCATGTTTTCCTACCGGATAGCACTGCTTAGATGATTGGACCAAGGATGTTTCCTACCATAATCAAAGTTTTCCTTGCCCCATGGATTGCCTAAAACCATATGCTTTTTAGAATCTGATTGAAGCTTTTCAGATGAGATAATAGATTTCTTGGCGGTGATCAATGTTGACTGATCACAATGATCAAAGAAGCATCAAAATTTGACGAAGTGGTGTGTAAGAAGCTAGTATTTTTGTATAACCTCTAAGGGAAAAGCCTCAAGTATAAATGGGACTGAATTTTCCCTTAGTTCATTACAATGTAGTTTTAGAATCAAAGAAACTTCATTTAAAGAAATTATAAAATATTTCACTTTATCCATAGGTTTATGGTTATAAGAATCATTTTTGTTCTTTCATCAAGGACACTCTTTCACTTGATGGCTGATCATGTAATTTCCTCTAGTGAAAAAGATTTTCTTTCTTGTTTACTAAGTTACCTGTAAGCATTACAAATAGTCAACAGTATAGCACTTTAATTAACTAACTGGCCCACATAAGAACAATTTATAAGGATGGATGAATGAATCATTTATGGGGCCTGAGTTTGAATTAACATCAAGTGGTAAATGAAAAAGAAGCTCAAATTATATGCATTATCTGAAGTCATAGAGAAACATCTGACATCTGAAGGTCTTATAAAAAAGATTCTTCAAAAAATGGAAGCTGTTTTATGTATATTTACACAAGATTGAAAGAACTATGCATTTCTCTACAGAGCTTGAAAATTTGGAGGATAGTGGAGATTGTTGTTTATTGAACTGCTTATTATTTGTGACTATTTCTTGCTTCATTACCTTTCTTCAGAAAGAAGTAATAAATGTAAAACCTTCCATCAAAACTCACCCTCAGTTCTTACATTATACATAACTGATTTCAGCATAAAAGCCATGTATTTTGTGATATGGATTTTTCAACACAACTGAACATTGTCTTTTTTTTTTTAATTGAAAGAAATTGTGCCTACTTGCATTTCTCCTTCTCAAAGCTACTGGTCTTCTGTTTTTGTGATGTGAGCATGATAGATTCTGTAAAATATGGTTTATGTACACATGACATACAAAGAAGTTATAAAAAAGTAGTAGGAAGCTTCCAAAAATAACATACCAAAACATGCTCCCAGAAACATAACTTTTATTTAGAAACTTCCCAAATGGGAAATATTGCATCAACTTACTCAATAAGCCTTCTTCTCTGATTCTGAAATGGTTGTTCCTTCACTGTGAATTCAATAATAGGCTATAATGACTTCTTCCCAAACAACCATTGTGTAACTGTTTGCACATATTTATGAGATATTTCTCTTTAAGGAGGACATTGGAATTCAATTTGTAAGACATTTGAAAGAAGAAATTCAATAAAGTTGTAAAGGTGAGATGGATGGTAAGACAAAAGTAGTGACCCTGACTCTGTAGGTTGAGCTTGTGCGGTGTGGCGTAACAACTCATTGAGAAGGGCTTTTCAAAGGTTATTTTTCTGTTCTACGGAAAGTATTGAGAAACCATTTTTTTTTTTTTGCGGTTAAAAGTCTTAACTCTCATATTTTTCCTGTATGCCAGTTTCTCCAATTTCTCAACACTGAAATAGTACACTGTGAAGTTTCTGCTCTTACTCGGCAGTTCTATGACTGGGAAATGATCTACTTGAAAAATGGTAGAGGTTCCTTTTAGTGGGACAATGGTAGGTGACCCTGCCCCCTTACCATTATGCAGGTACAGTGTTGCTAGGAGAAGATGTTGCACCATCTTTATAAGGGCATAAACAGGTGCATACAGAATTTATTTCCTATAGAAGTAGAAAAGATCAGGGAGTCTCAAATGGTAGCCAAGATTATGCAACCCAGCACATATATGACTGAAAGCTGTTTATAAATAAAATGCAAGTTTTATCACTTAGAAATGCAAAAATTACCCCAAAAAAGTCATATATATTTTTGGCTTATTTGACTAATCCAGCTGCATGTAACCAATCTTGTAGCTGAAACCTGCAATCTACCCTTTGACCACTTCCTGATAACCCCAGTCTTGCTCCAATACCCTAACTTTGTCCTTCCCAACTCAAGGATGCCCTCCCTGTGTTCTCTCTATGGCCTTGGCAGGGGTCCTCTTCATTAGGCTTGGACTCTAAACTCCCACCAGTCTGTTGGATAACATCACCTCTCCCCTTCACACAGATTGATACCTACCTTGCTCACCTGAATATAGGTGTTTTGGAATTATTTCAAAATGGAATAATGAAGATAAACAGATGACAGTCAACACTTTGACTTTTGAGATTCAAAATATTCTGAGATTTTAGATGACTCACAAACATCCATTGCTAGCAGTAAGAAGAAAGAGATTACAATCGTTGGAACCAAAGCTAGTCTGACATGTGTAAATATTAGGTATTCATTCTTCATTTGCATTTAATTGATTGTACTATGTTGACATTTTTGTTTCTGCTTAATGATTTGTTTTATTGATACTATTTCCTTGATTAGTTATATGCGTTACATATGCCAATGGTAAAATCAGAACTCTAGGTATAGTACCAAGCAAGAGGTAACTTTGTATTCCAATAGCAATTAGCCATCTAACCTTTTTTACTAATAAGTGAGCAAATAATATTGTATTTGGTGATGACAACTAAATATTTTTAGTGATCTCATCTGTATTGTGATAAACACTATCATTAAAAGTGTAATTTTTCTCTATCAGGAAAACTAGTTATTACATAAATTCCTTTGAAAAGTATGTAAAGCTTTTACCTTCCATTAAGGCATGTTAAAATACCCCTCACTGAGTGATAGAGTGGAGGGTGAGTCATATGTGTACAATCTCCAGTTTAATAAAGAATATAAATAAAATGGATCTGATCTTGCATTTTGCATTCAATGAAATATTAAGACCATTGTTTTCTAAAAAATTGCTTCCCAAGTCTTTCTAATATTAAGAAATAAAACCCCCAAAATATTAACATTACAAGATTTTTATAGATTTTTATAGTGTTAAGCAAGATAACAAATCTGCCTTGCAGACTCAAAAGGAAAAGGAAGAATAAATTTAATGCTGTAACTGAGATACATGTTTTATGAATGACATTTGTAATAGTCCCACAGCATCATCAGACATTAGGGTGGTGTGTGTTAATTTGTCAGCTCATCTTACAACAGTCACAATTGAATATGTTACGGATCTAATAGACTCATAAAATTAATACATTTATTAAAATATTTAAATCCAATAAATTATAGGAATTAGTGTAAAATTTCAGTGAAGCACAATGGTAAAAACATGTATCAAAAATTTTAACTTGAAATGTTAATTGATTCTGCAGCAAGAATGAGTTGAAACTATTAAAAATATGACAACACATTGATTACTATGCAAATTAAATTTGAGATAAATTGAATACTTAAATATTGAAAAATGGAAAAAAGTAAAAAAATCATTCAGGAAAACACATATATTTATAACATATTATGAACTATCTAGAAAGCCTGAAATTATCTTTATAGTCATTTCTTAAGTAAATGATTCACTGCAACTTTAGATTTATAAAACTATTACAAAGATAATACAGAGTTCTCATATATTCTGCAGTTTTTATTATTAATATTTTTCATAATTATAGTTGCAGTTAGTGACATAATATTGTTCTTTTATTATTATTGAAGTGGATTTTTTTAAGATTTATTAATTTTTCACCTAATGCATCTTTTTATTTTCCAGGATCTCATCAAACACATCATATCACACTATACTCAGTTGCCTTACCTCCTTACTCTCCTCTTGGCATAACAGTTTCTCTGACTCTGTTTTTGATAACCTTGACACTTTTGTGGAATACTGGTCTGGTATTTTGTAGAATGTTTCTCTATTTGAATTTATCTGATATTTTCTTATGATTAGGCTGGTGCTATATGTGTTGAGGAGGAAGAACACAGAGTGAAAGTGGCATCACCATCACTCTTATCAAAGGTTGTGTATAGTTGACCCTTGAACAACGTGGAGGTAAAGGGTGCCGACTCCTGCACAGTTAAAACTTTGTGTGTAAATGTTGACTCCTCAGTTGGCCTTTTGCATACAGGGATTCATTCACTCGCAGATTGAAATAATATTTTTTATCCACCACTGGAAGTCCCAGATGCAAAGCGATGGCCCAGCTGTATTCACTGAAAAATATTTGCATATGAGTGGACCTATACTGTTCAAACCCATGTTGTTAAAGGGTCAGCTGTACTACAACATGACTCATCACTGTGGATGTTGACCTTGATCACCTGGCAGAAGCAGTGTTTCAGAAGCACTGAGAGCATGCAGCCCCCTCCTTGTCATATTACACTCTTCGAAATGCAGTCACTACTCACAGCCTGCAGTAAAGGACAAGGAGATTAAGTTCGAGCTCCCTAACAGGGAAGTTTCTACACAGATATTTTGCAGTTCTCCTGCACTGGATATTTGTCTCTTCTCTCCCATATATGTGTTTATTTAACCATTTATTTGTTTCATTATGGATTCATGAATATTTATATTTTGGATTATAATCTAATATTTCTTAAATATTATTTTATATTTGTTCTCAATGTTTACCCAGTGGAGGTCTGGTAGTTGGTACTTGTGTCCCTTTCATATACCCCCATCACCTGTGTGTATTTTGGGCGCAAAGGTGTTTCTTTGGATCACTGCTTTGCATTCTGGCAATACAAGATGCCGCAGGCTCATTTTGTGTGTTTCTTGCCATAGCCTTAAAAAGCCATGATTTGTCAAAGGAGCTTTGCTTTCTGGCATCACAGAATTGCACTAGAAAGCAGGATCTGCGTGCTCAATGCGCTTCTTTCTATTGAATGCTATTGCTTGTACGTCTTCTGAACAGAGTAAGGTAATATATGTGTCTATACTGAAACATGCATACGTACTTATCTTTCAAAATTTCTATATGCCACTGTCAGTGTCTCTGTATTAATCTAAACATGAATTTCTATTAATGTTTCAAACTCAGATTCATTACCGTGAGGATTACTATAATCTTCCCTGTTCCTTACTTATCCGGAAACTCTTACCATAACAATAAGAAGCCTAGCTCCCTTTCCCTACCATGAACCTACTTAATTGTTCAGATTCAGAATACATACAAAGCAGAATCAGAATTTTTAACCCATATGCCTGTGGGGGAAAAATGATCAACTAGAGTCTTATGCTTACACACAATGTATAAGGACGTTAGGGTACAGACTCTACTCAAGCTCAACGTTATTTTGATTACCACCTCTTTGCTTCTCTGCCATCAATGAGGCTGTTTCTTAAATTTATAAGACAGATTGTATTTCAAGAAAAAAGTCATATTTTAATACATAAAAATAAAGTTAAAAAAAAAAAACTTCTAAGGTGCCCTGGCTGGTGTAGCTCCGTGGATTGAGTGTTGGCCTGCGAACCAAAGGGTTGCCAGTTCGATTCTATACTCTGGGCACATGCCTGGGATGTGGGCTGGGTCCCCAGTAGGGGGTGTGCAAGAGGCTATCACACCTTGATGTTTCTCGTTCTCTTTCCCCCTCCCTTCCCCGCCTGTCTAAAAATAAAATAAATGAAATCTTTTAAAATATTTAAAAAAAAATTTCTAAGGCAAAGCATAATATAAGCAAAATCAATTCAGAAATTTTAGATCTGTCAGTGTGTTTGAGCTCTTTTAGTAAGGGCCCTCTTCCAGGTTACAATCTCATGTGGTCTTCTTTGGTCACCACACCCTCCCCAGGTTTTCTTCTTTTTTTATAGGGCATTAATCCTATAATGAGGGCCACATCCTCATGACCTAATCTAACCATAATGGCTTCTCAGTTTCCACTTCTAATTAACATCATATTGCGGGCTAGGTTTCAACATGCAATTTTAGTTTGAACATGCAAACATTTAGCCCATGTTACATGGGTTGACCATTTGAAATAGTTACACTTATGTGAAAATATATGTGTGTTTGTACATCTATAGCCTATATTATTTTTGCCAATTTAGAGTAGCATTAATTTTTTAATTATTCATTTGACATGGTAAAACATACATACATGCACACACATAAAATGTTTTAATGAAAATGTAAGAGGAAATGCAAATTTAAAATGTATAATAAGTGGACAAATATCAATTTAATCTGAATTATAAAATGAGATCATTTTTAAGCTAAATAGCAGTTGGAAAGTAATTAGCTATTAATTTTCATATCCTTTTTGCAAAATGTAGGTTCGCCTAGAGCAATTAACTTAATAGATGACTTTATTCTAACATGCCACTTCAGGCTTAGCTATTATGATCTGTGGAACTTGTCCAGAGAATTCACTTCAAACAAAGCAATGAGCTCATTTCAATCAAAGTTATAGATACCTCCACCTTTCTAGGTAGTACCCATGTACCACAAAATATTCTGCATGCACACAATATAAAAATTCTGTTTATATCCAATAGTTACTAATTAGAATTAAGGAAGTTTTTTTGTCTTGTAAAGTGTTATGAACTTTTTAGCTTCAGGGATTTATTTAATTCTAATCAGTTTATTAAAATTAGTCCATTCTTTTCTTTAATAAAAATGGTTTATCTCAGCTAAATAGCATATGGTAGCTGGAAAATCAAATATATTGCTACAGAGAATCTCAGAAAATTAAAATGCAGTTGGTCAAATATGAGAAGTCAATTTTGATGGGCCTGTGAGTGAAAGGTTACTAGGAATGTCACTGCTGGTAACTGAAGTACCCCCGAAAATGCATCTAACATTTCGAATTGACAGCTTATATGCAGACAGGGAGAAATTTCCTTTTTTTGGGGGGGGGTATGTTGAACAATTTCCAGAAAAAGTATTTAAAACCTCTAGTGCCATGAATATTTATGTAATGACATTTTGAAATCTTAAAGTGTGAGACAGACACTGGATAGGGAAAATTTAGAACACTATTGTTTTGGTGGTAGTGGTTATAATTTTGAATGTCTTCAATATCTAGGCAGATAAAATAAATAGGGATGGCAGCTGGGTGGGGGCTGAGGTACAAATCAGAGTGTGCACAACCTGTCTCAGAACTTCACAATTTAATGTAAAGAAATTTTTTTTCTGGACAAACAAAATGTATACCCAAGATGAAAGTGCCCTGGTGATGCCCAGTGTTCTTAAAGTTTTGTCGAGTAGTAAAACATTGCTAATGCTTGAATCAAAGGCTTTACCTGGCAGGTCTCATGGAGAAAAGTTGCCCTTTACACACTAGTGTCTGTGTTCAGCCAATGCACTGTAGCTTCTGAGCCGCAGTCAAGACTCAGGCCTACCACCATCATCTGCCCCATGTCCAGTTTGAAGCTGGAAGCTTACACACGATCTCCATTCTTAGTTCAGGAAACTCAATTCTGAGATCTCTTTACCTAGGGCCACCCAGCCATGCAATTTCCAAGCAATTCCTTATGACGGGATGTTTAATTACTGAAAAATTTAATGACATTTGAACAAATAAGTTTTAATTTCTTCTTGATTCTTTCTTGGTTAAGTTGTGTTTACCTAGGAATTTTATTTCAGTTTCAAAATATGCTATCTTAAATTAATAATATCCATTAATTTTATTAATAAGTTTTACAACATTAGTATTTCCTTTCTATTTTTATCTGTGCTTTTCCATTTCAATCAAAATTGTCATTTTTTACATTTACAGTTTATATCGCTCCTTGGTCTCCACACTTTCTTTTTAGCTGGCACCATCCTAGCTTAACTGTTTTTTGTTTCCTGTGTGTTCTGTTCTTTGGATCGTCTTGCTTCTACTTTATTCCACCTTCCATATTGATTTCAGATTTTCTTATAATGCATCTTTCATCACTGAAACTCCCTTGCTCAAAAACTTATAGTCGTTCCACATTTTTATTTTTAAAAAATGGAGAAATATTTTAGTTTACTAAATATAAACTTCTACAATATAACCTCAAAAGCCTCATTCACTCAACAATAATGACTATGTACTTAGTACATGTCATGTATGGGGTAGGGTCAGCAAAACATAACAATTCCCTCTTTCATGTCCTTTCATTCTAGTGAGAGAGAAAACTATCAAACTATCATAAATACAAGTAAAATTTCATAGGTGATAGGGATTATTACAAAGGAGAAGAAACAATTCTATGACAATGCAACATAGAGGCACATAATTTCTCTAGGGCCATCAGTAATCATTCCGTAGAGAAGCCATGCTTCTGCCAATAACTAAAGAATAAATAATATTTGATGCAACAAGGAGGGACAGTTTGTTCCTCCAGAGGAAAATTATGTGCAAAAGCCCTGTGGCTGAAGGGACATAGCATTGAAAAGAGAAAGAATGTTCATGGGGATGGAGAGGAACGCAATGTAGTAGATGAGTTCGGGGACTGAGATGAGCTAGACCATAAAGAACTTGTATAGTCATTAGAGGAGATTGGTCTTTGTTGGTGCACAATTCAAAGTCTATGATCACACTTATGTTGTGTACAAAACACTTTCTCAGGAGGAAAGAGAGAGGTCAGAAGAGGCCAGAGGGGCTACAGTAAAGTACGTGGGACAGGATTTCAGATAAAATATGATTGTAGCTTTCACTAAAATTGTGATGAGACAAAGTTTGCCGGATTGAAACAAATTGTATTTTAGAGATGGAAATGAGAAGACATGATAGCTGCTGGGTTTGAGTGGGGCTGAGACTGAGCCTTTTTAATTCTGCTTCTGATATATTTCATATTGATTAAGTATTTCAATGCACATCTATATTGTCTTACTATAGACTTTAACATCATCTTTAAGATAGATGTAACATAATCTTTAATATAGACCTTTATAAAATGTTTTATTATATTATAATTTTATTCTGGCAGGTTGCTGGCTTCAAAATCAATTCTCTCCAAAACATTTATCCATCCTACTCATATACCCCTATTTAATAGAATTCAATACTTCCAAAAATAAGTTCTTGAATATTATATGCAAGATTTTTCTATTATTTATGATTACCAAATCTGATATTTCTAAATGAATACTAATTATCATGCTCTATGCATACACCTTTGCCTTTGTATATCTTGGAGAGTCCCTTTCTTTCTTGTCAAACAAGTACACTAACATTACAACATTCATTTAACAGGTATCTCGCCTTTAAACAACTCGTTTCTGAACGTTCTAAAGAGTTCTAAACACTCTTCCCTTTAATTCTGTATCTTATAATACTTAAACATTATCTTTTTTAAAATTACAAGTTTACCTCTCAAACTAAAAAAGAATAAAATAAAAAAGCAATGTCATTTTTGTACATTATTAGTGTGTTATTATTTTTAGATTATGTGCTTGTTAAACAGTGGTGGTCGTTAAATTGTTTATCTTTTGTGGAACCTGAAGTACATGCTATGTGTCTGCAAAAACAAAAAAAATGCATTTTATTTTTTTTTGTAATGTAATATTTTAAAAATGCAATGTCTGAAATAATTTTATAATATCCATCTTTGGATTTTGTTTATGAGTATCACTTTTCTTCTATAAATGAACAAGAATGCATATATTCTCAACAGTGAGACTAAATTCTCCAATGTGATATATTAGTAGGTGCTGTAGAAAGTTTTTCTAGGTATTTCAAGAAGAAAATATTTTAAATTGCAGAAGCATAATTGAAGCTATTGCATATATTTGGTATTTTGATTTCACACATATAGAAAATCAAGACTTAATTATCATTCACGTTTGATAACACTGCTTCTAGTCACTCTTATGACAGTAAAATACATTTTCATGGTAAGCAATAAAAGTCTACCTGACAACTTGTAATAATGTTTGTGTTTGCTTATAAAATGTACCCTCATTATAAATTCAGTACTGATTCCAATTGTGTGTATATATATATATTTATATATAATATGTATGTGACATATATTTTTGTTTTATTTTCTACCAAAAATATTAATTCAATCATTATGGCTGCCATAGGTGGAATATTATAACCATTCTTCAATGTTGATCTTAGGGATTGATTTGTAAGCATAACATAAAATTTTGCATGTTTTCATTTTTTCTCTAGTCAAAGGATGTGCCTTGGATTGGTAGTGTGGGGATGGTTAGGTGTTGTCATGGTGGAAACAATGAAATTTGACTTAACTCTAGTCCTCACTCCCTTAAACACTGATATAAGAGAAAACATCTTAATGAAAAATTTCCAACTATTTCCTGGCTCCAAGACACCCACTCTGTGCCTTTCCAAGACACTTACATCAATACTCTAAAATCGGCATGTCTGTTTATATTGTCCCATAACTCCTGGAATTGATTCAGAAGTTTTACTCGGTACTACATAGAGCCATGGACACCAACCCAAATCACTTCATGGTAGGAAATGAGGCACAGAACACTTCTGGCTTTGCTTGTTTTGATCATTTTTATTTTACTTTTAACCTATCAAGTAATTGGATTGTACAATTTACATTTTTCAGTGACAACCACTTACAGCATGTTTATTTCATTTTGAAATTATGGCTTTTCTAGACTGAATGGACCATTGAATCTACTTGTGAACCGATTTGTAGTGTGTCCAGATGATTTGAGCATTAAGCCATATTTCAGAGTCTGTCTTAGTAATGACCATGGTTCACACTCTCTTGAAATACAGGCCACGGAAGTACCAACTCCCCTGAAACTGTGATGGAATCATTGTCAAGAGCTAATCATGACCATAGCCTGGACTGGGCAGAAATGGACATTCAGGTTTATAGCTATTTTAATGTATTTTGTTTTTATATTTTTTCTAGAGCTTTTCAAATTGTAACTTGTATTTATATGCTTATATATACAATACAAAGAAGTTTGGTTATGTTAAGTAAGTTGACTTGATATGTATACGAAAGAAAAAAGAATCTGAGCTGTTTGAAATTAAATTACTGTGTCAGGAGAATGAACAAGGGAAAACTGTGAGTCTGTTAATGGCCGTTGGCCAGCTAACCAAAAGCAGCTCATATTCCTCCTATTGTCTGTTGGAACCTGGATTAATTTCTAGGCAGCTGTTTGCACAGATTATTTTAGCCAGGCACTACCTAACTGCAGGAGCCTCCATTCGCTAGTGACACATGGGCTTTCTGGGCTGCAGCCCACAGCCCATCTAGAGGAGTGGATATTTTTTACACAAACTCTGCCTCTATCCCAGAGCTGGCCCACTTTACTTTCTCCCACCCTTTTGCCTATAACATAAATTCTTTCAGGATTTATTCTTACCCCTTTGTTCCCCTTCCCCTTCCCTAATGTATACCCATAAAAACTCCTGCAACTCTGGGACGATCAACATGTTGTCTTTCTACCCAGCTGAGCTGCTGGTGCTTCAGGTCCACACCCAAGGCCGACTGGTCTTCTCTTTGACTAACATTTTTGTCTCAATAAAATGCTACTTTAAGAAGACAGTCATGGAAGTTCTTTTTTAAAAAAGCAATATAAATTAAACAATAAGTAGATTGTAGAGTAAAAAACTCTCGAATTTTTAAATGGTCTTTTTGTCTGACCTTCAGTTACTTTCCTACACAAACAATGCATATAAAGTTATAGTAGGAAAATGTTATCTAGTGAACACATTTTATTTTTCTCCCTTTTTTAAAAATGCATCTGTGACAATATTAGTAAAAAAATTACATAGAAAGAGAAAGCCACTTGAATATGAATAAGTACAGTTTGAATTAAATGTGCTATTTAAAATCACTGTTTTAGTTATGTTGTTATTATTTTTCAGGGATCATAAACATAACTATTTTTCAACATATTATATCCTTCCCTATATTTCAGATTATCATAGAGACTTGATTTCCATTTTTAAAAGTGTGATATTCTTGAAGAAACAATGAACTAAAAACAAATAAAAGATATTTTTAAATGCCAACCAAAAGCTTTGTGATACCATGTAGAAATAACTGCACAACAAATACTTACAATGCCTGCCTATGATTACTCATGATTGGAAAGTTTACTCGTGATTCTCTTGCCATCATAAACATGGTCACTTGTGACTTAATATTGCTTGAAGGTCTATTTCACCTGGGTCAGAAGACTTTTTGCAGTGCAGGAGTTCCAAGGTTATGATATAAATATGGAGTCCAGTCTTCAAAAGAAAAATATAGAAAAATCTACATCTCTAATTAAAAAGAATTAGCTGAATAAGTGAAAAAAATATTTTGAAACAATCAAATAAAAACACTTGAATACTTAATAGGCAGGTTGTGGAAAAGCCTCAAAAAAGATGATATTAGAAAATATTCATGGCTATATTATTGATTACATATCATTCTTTAGATTCTTGACATCCATGGAGATGTACAGAAAGTATCGTGCAGTCGAATTTGCCATACTGTGCACTGGCTAAAAGCACAATCCTTGGATCCAGAGTACCTGGGTGGAAACCCTATCCTTATTACTTATGGGGATATCCTTATCACTTTGTGACCTGGGAAAGTATCCTAAATGGGTCTCAGTTTTACCGTCTCTAAAAGGGTATAGTAATACTATACACCTCAAAGGATTATTGTGAGGGTCAAATAAACAGAACAAATAGGAGAGTATTATGTACATGGAAAATATTACGTGTTTTAGGTATTTGTGGTTTAATAAAGGCTTTAATAATCTGAAATTTAAAATTCACCTTTATTTACATCAATGTAAAGCCTTATGAAAAAATGTTTTAGTCAAAAGTAAGATATCATAAAGCTCAGCTAGCAGAGTAGGTGATATAAGTAATAATATCTACTTATTATTAATCACACACTATAATAGATACTTCCAATTTTTAAAATTTTTTTCCTTTGCATTGTCTTTGTTATACCTGTATAAAACAGCAATGCAATTTCTAATATAACCTTAATTACAATTGCTCTCTCTCCTGTATTTTTTCATAGCAACTTTGAATGAAACAAAAACACTGAATCATTGGAAACATTTAACTCAAGGAGGATCCATATTTTATTCATTGTAGTCACAATACTGTTTTATAAAATATGTATATCTCCGTGTTATAATTAAGAAATATATATTGTGTTTTTTAAAGTATGTATTTTCAGGTAACTTTGATAGTAGTTATTTTTTTTAGATAGATTAGTACTTTAAACAAACACATATTTTCTTAAAAGATAATCACAGGACAATGGGCATTGAGACAATACAGTTCCTTTGTGTCCTTATTTAAATCTACAAAGCAAGAGATGAATATTAAAACCAAGAGACTATTATATTCAATCCACCATATAATTTGGTACAAAGAACAACTTTTTAAACAAGTAATCAGGTAACTGAAAATGAGCAGATGTGATGTGTGTGTGTGAGGCAATATATGCATTTTCAGGCGATAACATTGTAGGCCATCTTCTGAAAACAACGAATCAAAGGAGTACATACATGGACTTAAGCACTGGGCTTTACACTCCATATTTTAACATATGAATACCTCATGACCTAGATATTTGTGTTCCCCCAGATTATAAAACATTTATGAAATTTAATCAAATTAATAACAATGATATGTTAAATCGATATTGTAAATCTCCAGATAACATCATATTTTATATTATTTCTTTGCTAATGACATAAATTTTTCTAGCAGGTTAGAGCCTTTTTGCTTTGGACTCACTTTCTGGATATATAGCACATACACAATATTCTGTGTATTATTTTCCCTATCATTTTCTTATTCAGTCTTTTTCTCTCTTCTAATATCTTTTTTCCTTTTAATATCATTATATGGCAAAAAACATATAATAGCAATTAATTCATTCATTACAAATGACTCCATTGTCATCTAAACTGTCTTGCTTTTCTATGTTATGTGAATAAAGACATATAGAGGTCTACAAATACCAAATGAATATAAATTACTTCATGTGTCCTAGAACAACAATGAAAACCTTTATAAAATCAAGTCATTGTGAGAGTTTAAAATTACACTTAAATTAACACTTATTTTAAAACTCTATAACTAGATGAATACCAAACAAGTAAAAGCTGCCTCAATGAATTACATCGTAAAACGTTTATTTGGATTCCAAAAAAGTTCTTTCACATGTACATCTTTTTTCAAAAGGTACATATGGTATTTGTTTTCTGATATACGTGTATATATACATATATATGTATTAAATATGCATGGATATGTAATAATATGTATTATATATGCATGTAAGTGAACTTACAATATGTGAAAATTTATCATTTTAAAATTATGTTAAAATATAACAATAATTCTAATGACAGATTGTTGATTTTAATGTATACTGTATAACAACATTGTACATGTAAGAATGTTGTGTTATATCTAAGGTATAATGATTGTGAAATGATTTCTGAATTACCATTTTTTTAGTAAGTAAACACAGTCTGAATTGCCATTGTGCTTGTCCCATTCCCTTAAAATCAGATACAGAAAATACCTACAGATGAACAATCTTACCCAATAACTGAAACACAACAAATGAAGTAATTAAATTAAAGGCAAATAAAGAGAGAACCCTACAATGTGGGCCACAATTGATGTAAGATAATAGTGATAACACCATTGATACTTGTATCAGAAAATAGATGGATATTAAATTATATTTTTCTAATATTTTACTATATTTGAAGGAAATATTAACTTGCTCTTTTGATAGATATGGATTGATTTTTGTTTCCAAATTATCAAAGAATTGTTTAAAATGATAAAATGAACATGGCCAGTTTAGTAATACAATGAGTGGCATGTTCAATTTTTTTATAAAACTGCATACATATTAAAAATTTGGGAGAATCAAGGTTATGGCTAATGCCCGTGAAGGAATAAGAGAACAGTTTGCTGGAACTAATTACCCTTAGGACTTCTGTGCAAAAACTGGGATTTGATTACTTTCATTTTTCTATTTTCAATTCTTTATTGCTATAACCTCTGCAATATCTAACCCTTTGTCTAAAATTTAGACAGATGGATTAAGGTATAATTAGAAGATGATATATCTCTCTTTTGCATTTCAAATATATTTAAATCACACATTCTAACAAGTCAAATATCAAAATCATTTCCATATTTTAAAAAATTGTATTGTATGAACCAATCTCCTTAATGATCTAATAGAAGAAAAAAAGGTTTCCATTCTCCTTTAGAAAACAATCCTTTACTTTCCCCACAGTTTTTGACTCCACATCTATTTTGTATACCAGGTTTTTCTTCTACAAATTTAATACTTTCAATTTCCCTTCACTCCGTGTTCCTTTGCCTCTGTTTCCCAATTTCCAAGAATACCTTTTGCTACATCCTTGAACTCTAGCTCTGCTTATATTTCCAGCCACAAGAGAAGCTCTTCTGTCTTTAGAAAGACATGTCTGAAATTTCTAATTTGATTTACTACATCTGTGCTTTTCTAGCCTTTTTTACATGTCTACATCAAGGCATGTCTTTGAAGTTTCTGTAAATTCTCAGTCTTTGGAAAAATTAAATCTATCTAAAACAAAATAATAAACCCAATCCCAAGGAAAGGAATTTTTACTTTTTAGGGAGTAACTTGAATTAACTTTAAATTGCTTATTCCCCAGGCTGAAATTGGTCCCAGAAGTATATTTTTAATTGGTTCCTGAAGCTTTTCCCCCCTCTCAAATAGAATCATCAAACTCACTCTGAAATGGAATTTGAAGCCTGCTAATGCCCAAGGCAAAAAAAAAAAAAAAAAGGCACAAAATGTATGTCCACATTTTATTAAACCTAGCTCTTTTTATTTGTGTTGAAATACCTGAGAATTGTTTGTTTAATGTTTGTGTTTTGTTAATTGGTGATATATATGGGAGTGCACTTCTCTTAACAGAAAGTGCTTTCCAATTTTACATATGTATCAGGTAAAAAGATCATAGAGATACAATTCAAATATAAATACAGGTTGTAAATATATGTACCTGATGGTTTCTGATTGATGGTGTTTAATTAAACAGATTAGATACCAATAATATTTTAGCATTTATTCTATCTTTTGCCTTCTGTTGATATATGTGTATTGTTCATATCAGGGAGGAAGTCATTATTGAAATGAAGGTAAAATTTTAAAAGGTCAAAACGACTTGATCTCCTTCATTCTGTTGACCATTGCTATAAGTAACTTTTCTAAAAAAAAAATTAGATTCTTTTTTATCGAAACCAGGAAAACAGAATACTCCTTTAATGCATATCTATTGTGAAAGGTTTATTCTGTTTTAGTTAATGTAATGCTTTATCATGTACTTTTACAGTTCATACTTTATTCACCATAAATCTACTCTTCCTCTGGTTGGTGCAAAAAAAAAAAAAAAGAGTGGGGGCAGTTCAACAACAGACTCACTGGTGTCATCCTTAATTTCCAGCCCTTTAACTATCCCATATGCTTGGTATTTAGCTATAGTTAGTATTTGTTTTAGAAGATAGAAGGTATTGACCATATTAACCAAATTTTAATCATTAATTATGCTATTACTCAAGTGAAATATAGAGTTAGGCATCTGTGAGCCTTTGGTCACAAAATTTTTCTCAGCTTATGAATACATAACCATATTCTATTATATATGACACCTTATTTAATATATATTATTTATTCCTGAGCTTGGATTTCACTACCAACAGCACTATTACTCAAAACTGAACAAAGCTTATTTAACACATCTATTTCTTTTTGAAGGCTCATCGGAGCCTTCTTAAAATTAGAACACTGGGCAGCTATTTCACACTACAGTTTGTAGCCATTATAAGGAAGAAAATCAACAACAAAAAACATAAAAATGCAAAAAGCATGGCACTAAATCGGTTGCACAAAGGGCATGCTTCTTTGTAGTACAAAATCTGAAACCAGAAGCATGAGGGTGGCCTTGCTCTACCTCATTTGAGACCATGCTTGTCAGGTGGTTCATATGTTTTGCTCCTCTGTTCATGTCCGTGAATGACAATGAAAGGAATGCAAGAACCGATTTGAAGACTACATACAGATAAATTTTAGCTACAGTGCAAACTCTCAAGTAACGGATCTGAGCAAAAGGACTGAAGATACACATACAATAAGCAGAGGTATACAGAGATTTGGATTTCCTCTCCCTGACTCCCTTCTAAGATATTCCCTTTGGAGTCCAGCAGCTGTGATTTCCCTGGGCTCTGTCTTCTGCTTCTTCAGAAGAATGAGGTTGTGGGTTTTTTACTGAAATTTTAATCTCCAGGTTAGATGTTAACTGTTGGCTAGTTTCTGGCAAAATGTAATACAGATGAGAAACTTGTCCTTCACACTGTGTTTTTGCCTGTATCCAAGTGTTGACTTCCTTCTAATAGCTGCATTTTTATGTATTTACTTTTTCAGAAAATATATTTATCTTTTTAATTCAACTTAAATCGCTGACATATATCAGGAAAAAAACCTAATATTTTACATATCTTAGGCCAGAAAAATCCCTCACTAGCATATTGTATAGCAGTACTTTGTTAAAAGATATTCAGACCAACTTAGATAAGAGTATCAAGTAGGATTTTTAAAAATATATCTAAAAATGGAGGAGGAGGCTGAAGAGTTCTTTTTCTTACACTAAAAACTTGCATTAGAATTGGTGTCTTTTTGTGAAAAGAAAATCAAATGCAAAAAATTTAATTTATAAACTGGTGAAAATAAATAAATCTAGAAGAAAATATTCTCTAATTAAAAGCATTGAAAATTGTTTATAGATGATTATATCTATAATTATGATCATTTTTATTTTATGTATGGTATACTACAGAAATAAAGTTTCCTTTTAATGTTAAGTTTTTCAGAGACTGGAAGTTTCTTGAGTCCCTCCAGCATTAAAAAAATAATAATAAAAATGAAATGCCATAAATTAGTTTTAAAATTTATAAAGCACTTAAAGTTAATGAGGCATGGATATTATTAAATAGGACTATGCAACGACAACATTTTTTCAGAGTGTAGAACTTAATAGACATTTAAGAAAACAAAAATTTAATTGAAAATGTACTATTTTGGTACCTCTGAATATATTGTTCAGTACAGAAGGCTTTAATTGACATAATTGTGGGGATTTTTAGTTTCTTCATGCAATTATTAGTTTTAATGATTTTTACATTTCCAAAAAAATTAAATATCTTTTTACTATCACATTCTAACTCTAATCTTGGGCTGTCGATGTCTCAAGCTGAGAGGGGACAGTAATGCAAGTAGAAGGTTTCAGAGAAAATGGCCCAGGCCCATGGGAAAGGGGCGGGAGGCGGAGGGACATTTGTTTTCTCATAAATGGGTGACAGTTTACTAGGAGGTTAACTTGCACTTTTAAAAATTGAATTAAATATGTTTTGAAAAAGGAATGATTGTTTAAAGTTGCAACACTGAACACATATCCTAACAGTATTTCTTAGATTCCCATAGGCCCTAAAACACAAAATGTTAGGAAATATCACTGAGATGTTAATGAAGCAATTCCCTTTTTCTGTGCTTGTGAGTGGATACTTCAGATCAAGCGTTGCAGGTGACATTTGGAAAGCCTGCAATTTATTTCAAACTCTTTACATCATCATGGAAATGTTTAAACAGCCATAAGAGACACATTTCTTGAGATGAGATAGACTACTTTTTGTTTTACATGAGAATAATTTAAATGGTAGGCTGACATTTAAAGAAATAAATATTTAAGCATGAGGTAACTTGGAAAGTCATTAAGATTAAAGGTTTGCAATAACATATTATCATTATGCATTGAACAAAACTTTGTATTGTGTTTATTTGACACTAATCCAGCTAACATATGAAGAATGAAATCACTGATTTGATTTTGACCCAAATAGTGATGAAATTATAACCTTTGTAAGAATAAATTATAGCATATTCTAACCTTTTCATCATTTCACATTTATGCTATCACAAGATCATTATTCAAAAGGGGAAGGGGTGATTTTGCAGTGGGCTCTTCCTGAGTTATATTTTAATTCTTCATTATAATGAAATGTAAATGATAGGAAAAGGAAGGTGGGGAGATTCCAGCAAATCTATTGCAGTTATTCATATGAAATACTCACTATTATTTAACTTAACCAAGAGAGCACCGATTTTGTGTTAGTAACATGCCTGTTGATATTTTCCTGAAACCATTGCATAATACTTGTTAGTTGAATACAGCAGCACATACTTTTATTAGCAAAATGCAAGTAAGCTTTTACATACAGGGAGAACTTCCTGACCTAAGGATTTAATTTAAAAAATAAAAACCAAGTGAACAAAAGTTATGAGCACCTGTGAACATTAAACTAGATGAAAATTGCAAACCTTTAACATGAAAAATTAAATTATCCCTTGATTTGTTGAACATAATAATGCTTATTCAAATGAGTCAAATGACATTTTTTTTCTTATGAAGTTCTCTCTGATATATAGCATTTGAAACTTACTTCGTTGTTCATGAACATTAATACTTAATTTCAAAGATCATTTAATATGTACTTTATAAGGAAGTCTGGGTTTAGACTCTTAGGTTTGCTGGCTGGATTGATTTGATGAGTTTAAAGAAAGACATAGCTTAATCTAAATTCAAACAGAGGGACTCTAAATCATCCAAAGTGAATTCTCAATACTATATACACTTTGCTCATTTTTAAACCAAAAAAAAAAAAGGAAAAGTCTAACTTTTGTTCAGTTGTTCCCAGTGGCAATTGACAATTTTACATATCATTTATATTTAGACCAAAGCGTGATTTGGCTTTGTTTCATTGTCATGTAATTCAACTTAAAAAAAAAATACCTTGATTGCCTACAATGAGCCATGTTTTATTCCATTTTCCAAAGATCCTTCACTGAAACAAACAAGACACCTAGCTTCATGAAGCTGTTTTTTTTTATAAGATGAAACACAAAGTGAAGCAAGAAGAGTTTGTGGTTGTAAGTGGGCCTGGGAATGGGTTACACTTTCATTTAGGTTGATATGTGTAAGACTTCTTTTTGGTGATATTTGATCAACAATTTGAAGAAGCAAGGGAGTTCACCATGAAGATATTTAGGGGAAATTGCTTTAGGCAGTGTCAGAACAAAATCCAAATGTCGAACTTGCATGGGACATTCGGAGAAAGTTATGTAGTCAGTGTGACTGGAGAGGTAGGGGAGTGAACAAAAGGAAACATAATTTAACATGTCTGAGAACTCAGAGGGGACTGGTAATGATGTGGGGATTTTATGTCATTTTAAGGAGTTTTGCTTATACTGGATTGAAATGGGGAGTAAATTTGAAGTGTTTAGCCAGTGAATAAAAGACTGACTTTGGACAAGGTTCAAATAAGGTCAGCTAGTTACACGGTTATTGCTGTAATTCAGAGGGAAGGATGGGGAATATAGCAAATCCAAATAAGTATATCTATTTGAGGAAATACCCTGAAGCATCTTTGAATTGGAGACCATCTAATTTAAGTACTGGTACATCCAATATTCAAAGAATTTTTTAAAAGTTACTAAGTTGCAAGTTTCTCTTCTGTGGAGAATCACTTTTGACAAGGCATTTTTAATGTAATAACTACATTCCAGTGTAAATTATTTGGCATGCAGATTATGTAAAATACATTAAAACACACTAAAGTGGTGCACAGTAAAATTAAAAAGGGGAATTTACCAGGTCTTAATTCATAACCCTATGTTGCCAGTTTAGTAATATAAGTCTTTAGTGTTGTAAACCCAGTGTTGCATGCAGGTTTGCAACCTTTTCATCTTTTGTCCCTCTAAAACGTGTTTCTCAGTATTACACCAAGAGGTTGAACAAACTGCCAGTGATTAAGTGTGGCTCACAGTTGATTCCGGAGTTAGTTTATAATCTTAGACTACACTTGAAAATAAAAACACTTTCACCACAATACCTTTTCATGGCATTCTTGCACATGTCATGTTTAATAAACAACCATCTTTCAGATCCCTATAATTTTAATATTCATCTATTTAACCATTCTCCCCTATTCCATCTCTCCATGGTTGCAATCTGAATCATTATAGTCTAGAGCTGTTATTCAACATTTTATTTATGTCTATATTTATGTATCTAACAAGTTTGGCTAGCCTTACACTTTCATATGGATTTACACATCCACAGTTTAGGAAGATTGTACACACTAAAATGTACACCTTTTTAAAAAAAAAGTCCAGAATAAATCTACTATTAAAAAATTAGATCATCACTCAAACATTGACTAACATTTTTACATGTGTACAAATACATTGCAACTAATAAATAACCTAAAAGTTATTTTATAAAATATGAATAATTTCTATAAAATACACAGAAGTGGCATTATTACTAATTATTAATAATTAGTGGGTAATTAAAAATTTATAGTTAACCAGTCATGGGGTTGCTGCTCAGACACTCAAATTTTGAGAAGGCAAAACAAAACAAAGGGAGACACCATCTGGAATGCAGAACCTTCTCAGTTCTACCACCACTACCTAATGACACTGGACTTCCTTAAGTACCTCTTGCATTTCCTTCAGTTGTCATCATCTGCTACTAGCAACACCCTTTCTCTTTCATTCCTCTATGTATATAAAAAAACAACGGCATGATTGTATTTAGCTATGTTCATTCTAATACGAGGTAAAAATAATCTGTAAACAAACATGTAATCAAGGAAGTGAGTGATGTATCAAATCTTGTGAATCATAAGATATCCTTAGTAAGAAAGTTAAGGAGAAATGTAATACTTGCATTAGAAAAAATAGAGCTTAATTATGAAATGTAATAACCACTTATTTTGTGAATGGCTGCTCCTTAAAAAAAGTTGTGCAAGGTCATGTTGTCAATTTCAAGGACCTTACTATGTAGTGTGATGAGAAACTATGAAAGAATATGCCCCTCAATAACTGGAATAAAAGACAAAGGGAGAGAGGAACTAGGACTATCAGGCCCTCAAGTGTGATAGATATTTATTCAATATTTATCCATAGGATATCCATTTCAGTCCACTCAACAGTGCTCTATAAACCTAGTGAAATAAATGATGTGTCAGATATTGTGAAGAGGGTATACCTAAAGGATTTTAAAGTGTAGGTTCAAACTACTTGCCTGACTCCCATTGCTTTAAAGCTAGCCTCTTGCAGCCTTACCAGATGCATTACAATGATGTTAAAAGCAATGCATTTGCAGATTCTCTACAATTCTGTGCCCTTCATATGTCTAACCAGGAGCTGTGGCGAGGACAGAGAAAAGAGCATCACTTTGCTGAGTAGCAACTTCTCCTTCTGTAATACTTACAATAACTGGTCCCTGGTTCATAAAATTGAAACAAATGACTTGGAAGTAATTTTTTTCAAGAAACATAAATAGCTTGAAGCTATTGCATCTGAAAATTTAATTACCTTGAGGGCAACTCAGCATAATTTTCTTTTGTAAAAATATTTTACATTACAAGGCAAGCTGTTCACTGGCATCAAATGATGGCCCCCTTTGTGACAAGCTTAACTTTGAATTTGCTTTTACTAATTCTTTACTGATTTTATTAATAAGAATACATTGGAAATATATTACATTGCCTTTTAGTTTTAGAAATTGAGATATATTTAAACCTTAAGAATAAATGAAGAAAGGAAATGTTCCTATAATTCTTCGCCCTCTGGCTGCCTCCGTTCCAAAGGCGGGGGTCGCTCCCTAGACTGCTCTGTGAATTGCACTACGAATATCAATTAGGCTCGGAAACTCTCTCTCTCCCACCTCCAGCAAAACACTGTTTTATATCCAATTTAAACAACTGCAGTGTACTGGCTGTCAATGGTCACAGTCTAAAAGTTGACAAATTAATTTACATTAAGGCATAGTAACTGGTAATATCAGTGCTATTTCCCAGAAAAGGTTTGCACTAAATCTCTTTTTTGAAAACCTTTCTCAGGGTATAAAATATCACAACATACTACTTCACACCAAAATGCAAATGATGTTGACCAGAAATATTTATGCTAATATGGTAGTAGTGAGGCTAATTTTTTCTACATATATTTGCTCTTACAATTTCAAACAGATAATGATTTTCTTTTTTCTTGCTAATGGACATTTGTTGCAAGAAAGCAGAAAGAAGCTGCATGAAGTCAAAAACTTTTCCAATATTTTACAAAACCCTAAATTGAATAAAAAAGTAGGTGTTCTGCATTAAAAATAAAAAGGGTGATAACTTTAGGAAAGGCAGGTCCATGACTGTGTGGCTCTCCCGAGGCTGAAAATAGGTTGGAAGCACCTGAGCATTGTGAGACACGTGAGATGACTTCGGTCAGTTTGTTGAGGGTGAGGTTGGGGGTGGGTTGGGCTGATAAGCAATGTGGAGGCTGGATCTATGCACAGGATTAGTGACTTGAATTCCTGGATGTGGCCCAGAAGCCACAGAGCTGTTCGCGCTTTTCTTTCTGATCCGTTGGCACCACACAAACATGTAATTCATGGCCTCGTGCTGGGGTAGAAGTGAGGGACCCAGGAATGTCTGGGTTTAAATTGCACTTCTACCACCCTAAATGGTGTGGCTCAGTTGATTGGCTCTTGCCTGGAAAAGTCCAAGGTCATCTGGTGGATTCCCAGCCAGGGCACATGTCTGGGAGGTGGTTTCAGTCCCTGATCAGACATGTACAAGAGGCAACCAGATCAATGTTTCTCTCTCACATGGATGTTTCTCTCCCTCTCTTTCACCCTCCCTTCCCCTCTCTCTAAATCAAGTAAATAAAATCTTTAAACAACAAATAAATTGCACTTCCACCATTCTTGGTAACTGCATTTCTGCATTCACACTCCAATCCCTCAACCCATATTTTTCCAGTTGTCTTTCATTAGACCTTCACATCATACTGTTTGGTCCGTCTCTGCCCCTTCCCTGCAACCCCATGTTTTCTCTTTCTTTTCTTTCAAACTATGAATACATGATCCATAATAATCACTTTCATACTTTCTCAAAACTTTTACTCTTCTCTTTCATCTTTCTTTATATTATTTGCCTGCAAAACCTCAACTCTGTTTACTTAAACACTTCTCCTAACTGAAGGTGGTTGAAAAAAAGAGTAAAAAAGCTAAGCAAGCCCATTTTTAAATTTTGTAAACCCTTTCATTACTGCTTTCTGGGACTCCACTTTGGTCATGATCATTACTGTGTACCTGTGTACCTCCTGTTTGTACTTAGGCGCCCTTGAGGGTCTCCCTAATCTTCCTGCTCTCCAAAGAGTGGGGTGCTCATAGTGGGCTGCTCCAGGGATCAGTCCTCGGGATCAACATTGCTTCATGCAATGTTTCTGCCACAGACATCCCCATCTAAATAATGTGAAAATCCACCCTTCTAGTTGCACTGGTCAAAATCCTTGGACCCTGGCTGGTGTGGCTCAGTTGGTTGGAACATTGTCCCACAGACTGAAAGATCATGTGTTCGATTCCCAGTCAGGGCACATGCCCAACTGTGGGTTTGATCCCTGGTCGGGGCATGTACAAGAAGGCAACCGATCGATTTTTCTCTCTCACATTGATGTTTATTTTCTCCCTCTCTTTCTCTCTCTCTTTCTTTTTCTCTCCCTTCCTCTCTCTTTAAAAACAATGAGAAAATGTCCTTGGGTGAGGATAAAAGAAAAACAAAATCCTTGAAGTCACGGCTCACATTCTATCTATCCACAAACCTTTGCCTGCTTTTTCTTTAAAATATATTGAGGATTTAATCACTCATTAACATGTATTAAAGCACCAATGTCAACCTCACCTTACAACCCGATCTCCATTGTAGCACTTCACCTGAGCTCCATGTATCCTCATTTCTTCCCAAGACCATCTTCCATGTATGGCAGTATCTGAACCAGTCTCTGCACTGTTTTCCTACTTTTCTCAAACTAAAATTCAAATACCTAATTATGGTCTTCTAAGAGAAAATGGCAAACCCCTTTCATCACATAACCTACATGTCTACCTTTTTAAACACCACTTAGCTGTAAGCTGGTGTCTCAAGTATCCTACTTGACCAAGAATGAATGGCTTCCTTAAATTATCTGCCTAAACATAACTGAAAGAGAGGCTTTTCCCTGATCATCCTATAAAAATTGAGTTTTTCCCACTTGCAACATTTTACATCTACTTCCTCCTTTTTTTTAATATAGTGCTACATGCTACTGTGATAGTTTGTGTATCACCAATGTAAAGTTGAATTATTTCTTAATTTTGTCTCTACTTTTGAGAATGAAATTACTCATAATCTTAGATGTTATTTTTATTGTTAATGTTAAATTTAATTAAAGTTTTATTTATTTAAAGTCAGACCACCATAGCTATGGTGACCAGACCCTAGGAACATCTCCTAGAGGGCCCAGATTGTGTAGGATTCTCCCCCATTAAGTGTAGGCAGGACCTCGTAAAGGAATGTGGAAAAATGAAGGAACTTTATAGATATAATTAGTTTACAAATCAGTTGATTTTGAGTGAATGAAAAAGTAGATTACACTAGATGGGCTTGACATAATCAGATTAAAACTCCTTAGAGAGGGACTGGGCTTGCTCCAAGGCTATGAACCTCCTCACTGTCTTGATGAGGTAAGTGTCCATATTGGAGAAGCCCAAATGACAGGGGATTATAGCTGACATCTAGGAATGCTGGACAGCCCCTATCTGACAGCCAACAAAAAAGCAGGGCCCTTAGTCATACAGCCACCAAGAAATAAACTCTGAAAATGACCCAGATGAGTTTAGAATCCCATTGTCCCCTATTTGAATCACTAGTTAAGAATTCAGCCTAACCCACTCCTCAGTCACAAGTGTGTGAGATCAACAGAGAATCAAATGAATTTATGCCCAGGCTCCTGACCCACTGAAATTCTGAGATAATATATATGTGTATTTTTAAGCTGCTGAGATTGTGGAAATTTGTTACACACCAACTTGTTATAGAAAACACTAACACACTTTCTTAATTTTCCTTGCACTTTCTTCTCTCAAATAGCACTTCTTTTTGTGATGTGTGTCATACTTCTTTTACATGCCTGTCCATTATTATTTTACCCATGGATAATTAATATTTTAAAGCATTTAATATTTTATCATTGAATAAATGAATAAATGAATGAATGCCTTTATAAAGCAGCCCCTCATCCTATCATAGTAATAAAAGTATTCCAGAAAGTAAGTACAGGGAAAGAAAAGACTAACAGCAATCTCTTGTATCTAATTGGAGAAATTAGATCAAGTATATGGTAATGATGTTTGTTTACCTGTGTGCAGTCCAACAATATTTTTAAATACTTTAAGATACCTCTGAAGCCTTACAACTACCCTGAATAAGAGATGATTATGAATATTTTAGCCATTATAAATTGAATATCATGTAAATGATTAACACAAGGTCACACAATTAGGAAGTACTATGATGTATTTATTTCTCTGGAACTTAGATCACAAGCACTATTAGCTACATCAATTTGTCTATCATCACGGGGTTAATTACATCAGGTTATAATCTACTTGGCTTGAGCTAATGTTCATGAGCTAGAAGGATCTGTTCAATTTATTGGCATCAAAGCGGAAGACATCTTTGCTAACAAAGACAAGATAATTATATGAAATTAGAAGTTAAGGGAAACTTTCTACTCTTATCATAAAAACAGTATCATCTAGCCCCAAAACTTCTCATTTGTCAGTGTGAGGAATATGTGCTTCTGACCACACTTAATAAAGCTCTATATTTCAGCGAAAATAACAAATTATCACACATGTATCTCATCTACATTTTACAAGGTGGGGAAACGAAAGCAGAAAAAGTAAAACCTAAGGACTTAGCTCTCGGTCACGAGACATCAGTAGCAGGTAATGATTGTTGTCTTAGGTCCCTTAATTTCTTTTGCTAAATATAACTGAAGTCATATTTTTACTGTAAACACTTGCTTTTTATAACTCCTATAGCTTTGTACAGAATTTTCTAATTCTTATTTAAAAAGACCAATGGGCTTAGAGACGTCACATCTTCTCTCACGTTCGGCTACCTTCTGAGACCCTCCCAGAGCCCCTAACCAACTGTTTCAGGCCTTCATTCCTGCCAGTGGGCGGGCAGTGAGTGAGCCCCTCCCTGAGAGTCAAGCAATAGCAGCTGAGTATCTTGAATAAGCTTATTTTCTCCTCCCTCCAGAGGACACTGATCTCTTGCAGTGTTCAAAATGCACATAATAGTTGGATATAACTTATTAGGTTATTGACAAGGTTAAGTAAGGCAAGGTGTAGAGAAGGGTCAGTCACATAGTTAAAAGCTCAATAAGTACTAATAGCATTGTTATCATCACTAACATTATCTAATTTATATTTACTGCAGGTAGAACTGCAATCAATTTTCTTAGATGTTTTTAAGAATGTTTTTCTTGAACAGGTTTTCTGAAGACAAGTGATTAGGTTAATGGTCTTGTTCACTTGTTTCAAGTAGTTTGGAGGGTGCCATACCCCTTGAAGTTCTTCTGAACATAAGCACCTATTTCATGCCATCAGACATAGCTTCATTCTGATGATTTCATGGCAGCAATTCCTGTTGGCTACTGTTCCAATACACAGCCAAGGTAACTTCATGATTATTACTTTCTAGAATTGCAAAATTCTCCCAATAATTATGGGATTTATGAGTATGTAATGCTTGTTAATGGCATATGGTTAATTTGAATGCCTTTGGTAGTTTCTCAACTGGACACTCTTCATTTCCTGTTGAAGCCAAAGGCAAACATTAGAAACTACATACATAACAAGGCGATTCTGTTACCTTAAAAGATGGGTAAAAAATGTGGCTTAATATAATAGACTCAAGCTGAGACAGATACCCTATTGCTATAAAAGTTGGTCTCATGTAGTCAGATCATCAATAAAATATTTCCAGTATTTAATTCAATGATTTAAGGCAGAAAATATTACTTCATATTAAGGACAGCATTTCTAAAAAACATAGTTGTTTTTTTTTTCCAGTAACTTTAACATGTCCGTGAAGTGATACTGTGATGTTTTCTTGGTTCAGTATAAAGAAATAATTGGTTTTAATACAAGGTAACTTTCAGGTTTTCACTCGGATCTTTATCTACATTTCATCTAATGAATACATCAGATTTCTTGATTGGGAAAAATGATGTGCTTCTTTCTTATTGATCCTTAAAATATGATGTTGCCTGTGTGCAAGCAATACAGGAGGTCTATCCAGAAAGCATCCAGCCATGTAATATGAAAAATAGGGACATTTATTAAAGAAGATACAAGATACATTGTTTCTGGATCATAGACAAAGACCCATGATCTATCTGTGGTTATGACCTTCCTGAGGAAATCTGGTTCATTTTGAATCAAGTCATTAATAACTGTAGCACAATGTTCCTTCTGCTTGGTAGCAGAAGCCATAGAACAGATTTCACTATGATACATTTCATGCCAAGGTCCTGTGTCAAAATCTCTGACACAGTAATTTTTGGAATCCCTAGATCAGTTTCTAGTTCTCACACTGTCAGTCACTGATCTGTGTTGATGGCAGTCTGTACATATTCAACATTCTCAGGTGTTCTGTTTGCTTCAGGCCTTCCAGAGCATGGATCACATTCAACAGATTCTTGACCATCTTTGAAGCATTTGTGCCACACTTTTATTTGTGCGGTACTCATTGCTTTGTACCGTCTGAATCATCCAAATAATTTCCACAGAGGAATGTTCAAGCTTAACACAAAATTTGAAGTAGATCTGTTGCTCTATTTGCTGAGTCATTTTGAAGGTGACAGTCACACAATACACATGCTCACTCAGAGGCATCCTCCACTCCCACTGACTAGAACAGAGGAAGTCGTCATTGTTCACACATGTGTATATCAGTCCATTCTCCTAGGCTGTGAGGTTACATCGATGTTGCACAAACCATTCTTGTTATATTAATAATGGCTGGACTCTTTCCGGACAGACCTTGGTATATTAAAACATGAACTATGTTATAAAAACCACAAAGTAATGACGAGAATGCAATTGTGTCTTAAGAGTGGATTAATATTGTTTGTTTTTATTCCATTTTCTCCAAAGAATGAAACATTAATTATCAAACAAAATATGTGGGCTAGCAAGTAAAATAAACAAAGCAAAATAAAACAAAAAGAATTAAAAGGAAAACAGGAGAATGTTGATTATTTTGCAAAATATTGTTAAAAATTTCACTTGCAATCACTTGTAGAAACTCATGATAAAAAACCAGCTAGTGTTCTCTATAATATATAATGATTGGATAACCAATGACAAACCATGGGTAACAGTGATTATTATATATAGAATTGTGTTATGTTAAAATATTTTCTGTTGAGGTTTATAATAATAGCATTTCAAGATACAAGTGATGGAAATTGAAATGTATAAAATATTTTCTTAATTCAAGGAATTTTAAAAAATGACATGTGTTATTTTGGATTTTTCTGATATATCTTCTAAAGTCCTTTAATAACAGAATAGATTATCTCTACCTGACAATGCTGTGGTATATTTTCCCCCAATGATATTACGTTGAACTATACAGATCTATAGTACAACAGTTTTTCCTCTGGGACAACTGATTTCTTCCCAGAGACAGCTAATCACATATGAAAGATGTTCTATACATCTTTGAACTCATTTTGTTGTCTTGTTCCATTTTCTCTTTCATAATTTTATTAATGTTTCTGTTTCTTAAAGAATAGCTTTATCTTAGATCATTCATCATTCTTTAATGTATGCATTTTGATTTTACTCATTCTTTTATAGTTTCAAAATTATAAATATGCCCTGAAAGTTAAAAATTAAACACATTGTATAAAAAAAAATCTTGCTGACATTGCTACACTGATCCATTGTAATGAAAAGACATCACAAATTCATAAGTAGAGGTCATAGCAGATATTTCCAAATTTATTTTATATAATTATATAAATGGCATTTATAAAATTAAACATGTATTTGGAAATGGAACATTATCATTTTGGATTATACTTCAAATCTTGAAACAAAGTATATTTTCCACTTCTATAACAGTTTTCAGAGTGGTTCCCATTATCATCCTCTCTTATGCTTCTTTATTCAACTCTTACATAAGTATCTCTACATTTCATTCAGTCACAAGGAACTATTAGTTATCGTGTTATGTTTGAACCTAGTAATTGAAATCATTTGCTACTATTTTAAGATTAATATAACACAACATTGACACCATTTTCACTTTTATTAGATGTAGAAAAAATTAAACTATGAGACAGTAGGCTGAGATTGTAAAATACAAACTTTAAAAAGAAAACAGGAAACAATTTACATAAGAGTTCTCTAAATAACTTAATAATTAGTCCATAGCTATACTAAGAGACATGTTCTGATTAATAAGTAAAGAGGTAGAAGAGGCATAAACATTAGTATTTTATATGTTTAAATGATTAATTAGAGAATTATGGTGATAAATAATTATGGAAGTAATTATCTGGAGATTACATAATGTTTAATATGTTGTTCAGTAGAAAATAATCATAATATCCAAATATCAGCATATCTTTTGTTAATAACATATGTATACACTCCAAAATTTGTTAGTTGATCCTGTAGTTTGTACAATCTTTATATTAGTTAACAGATGTACAAAGGTAAATATAATTTTAAACCCAATATAAAATGGACTGGAAATGATAAGCTAGATATAAAAGTGAATAGTATTTTAAGTTTTAGTGCTTGTCTTTTGTATGAGAAACAAACAAATTTTCTCTAGTCTAATTTTTCCAAGACTGGGCCTTGGAACTGGATGTGCTCTTGTTTGTGAATTTCCCCATTTCTAGGGGCCACACTGGAGAATTAAAAGCAAAATAAGAAATGTTATTGAGGAAGGGGGACATAATTTATAAGTGAAATTTGTATAGTGTTCTGAACAGAGTAAGATAATCCTAGAAGCAGTAGAAACACTAAAATTTCCATATTTCTAAGCCCTGCAAAACAGAATAGTTGTTAGCAAAAACTAAACTGTGAGAGAGAAAATTCTAACTCTACCATTTAATAACAATGGAACATAGTGAAAAGATCACGTGGTTTAAGGTTGCTTAAATATTCCAGACATTAGGTTTCTTTGGTTATAAAATGGGCAAATAATAATATGTATTTTATGGTGTTGTTGGGTAGGAAAAATGATAAAGTATTTTAATATTGTGGTATATATTAAATAAGATTTAACAATAAACATATATATGAGAATTTACAGAAATACCACTTTGACAAAAAACTATAAAAATGCTATGCTTATTATTGCTGTACACATATATTTACTAAAAACAGACCTCCTGAATCAAATATCTAAGGGTTTTCAGATTCTATTCACCTTTCATATAATTCATAATTGTGCTTTGGTATTTTCTAACTTGGTCACATATGTAACTTTACATATTTACTTTTGTCACAGTCCAATATTCTTAGAAATTCCTCATACAATGTACACTGCGCCAAACCTGAGTGATCAGCTTCTTTGTTTCGATATTGCTTCAGGGTTTACTGGTCGGAAAATAGTTACTGCTAACCCTTTGTTTGAATCCAGCAAAAAAATAAATAAATAAATACTCATTCTTTAATGTTTTTGTTATAGAAACACAATTTTCCTGACTAACATCTCCAATCACAGAAAAAGAATGCATTTACATGGGGCTAGTTAATTTTTTTAAAATACAAATTAACAAACTATTCCTTCATATAAAATTTATTTCCTAGAATCAAATTGAGAACTTTTAGGCATTTGCTCACTTCAAAAAGTTGGATAAAATGATGTGTTTTTATCTTAACATAACTGATCTGTGCACTTTCAAAAATAGTTACGTAAAAACTCTGAATACTACATTTTGCTTGAATGTAATGTCTATAATATGCAGTAAGGGTAATCAAAGGGTTTTTGTTTACTCTTTTTCCTTGAAGAATTCTGGTTTGCTAATTTCTCCTGCCCAATCTTTCTCCCTATTTTATATATAATTTCTATTTGCAAAAGGAAAGTACAGAGAATTTTTATGTGTTTAAAACTCACTTTTAGGGCTTTCTGCTAAACAATGCATGACTGTAGTAGAGGTGCAATCCAGGCACTCGTAGACTTGAACATTCAGTTATAGAGCATCTTGGTGTACTGCAACAACCCGTGCTTTAAAATCAGTGGTTCTAGGTGCAAATATGGCTCTGGCACTGTCACTTGACTTTGAACAAATAAATTCAGCCCTCCAGAAATCCACACTTGTAAATGGAAGTAGCGCATTTGTCCAGGCAGTGGCAGAGGAAAAATGAAGTCTGGATGGGAGTATGGCATCAGCTGACATGTGAGTGGGAATATTCAATGTCATGTTTGGAAAAATGTTAATCAAATATTGGGCAGAAAGCAGTTCCAGAATAAAGATATTTGAATCCTGTCCTGTAAATCCTAATAGTGCTTTAAAATTTATGAAGCAAAGCATAGATAAAGCAATGGAACATTAATTTTGTAGAAATGTACAAAGCAATTTGAGGCTGAATATAGGAAAAAACACAATAGAAGACATCTGGAAATGACAGTTGGATTGAACATATGTGTTTACCTCCATTCTCCCACAGGACTCACTATGATAACAATAAAGTTATAAAATAAAAAAGCACACACTTAACAAAGAAAAAAAAACAAATGACATGCCAGCAACAATGTTTGTGAGTCTGGAAAGAGAATAGACAAGATAAAACTGATTTAAGAAATTCATGAATGTTTAAACCTTCCTGAAATAATCTTGGAAGAAACCAATTTGCATAAATGAACTCCAGAAGGGTTCATGAATTGGAGGCAACTATCATCACAGAGAGTAGAGGACTAAGTGAGGCAGAATAACAAGTATTATTTCGAAGTCCGCTTAAGAGGCAGACAAAAATTTCTATCAACACGAATAGAAATACAACTGCTCTTCTAAAAGCAGGGAGAAAATTAGAGCCTTGTTCCTTGGAGTATGTGAAGCATATGAAACATGAAAATGGAAAAACCACACACAGACGTAGACCATGGTACCTTACATGAATAAGCGTAGTCAGAGAAAGGTATCAACTAAATGGTGAAAACTTCTCCAAATACCAGTTCAATTTCCTCATCAGCCTCAGAACATTCATTAAGGATGATGTATTCTTGTCAGAAGATTAAAATATTCCTCTGCAGAAGGAAATAAAATTTAATATTACAATTCAGAAATTTATCAGGAAACATACATCCAAAAATATTGTTCAGGAACTGTTGTTAAGGAGATAAGTTATTTTGTCATATAAGAACAGGGATTTACTTGATACATGTAAATTTCACTATTGAGAAAGAAAATATGTGTGTCTAAAGTTTTAAACTATAAGACACTATAACTAATAATAATAATAAATGTTGAAGAAGAAATTTAAGAGTACTAATTTCCATTTCTCAAATATTTTCTGTGCCAGGCTTTCTTCTATGTGTTGTACATGAATTAACTTATTAAATCATCACACCAGAATTGTGTGTTAAGTACTACACGACATACAAATCTTACCAGAAAAAGAGTGGGAAATTTCCAATTCGATAAGTAAAAATTATTATCTTATATAGCAAAGACTCTAGAGGTCAGGTACCCACAAGGTTATTCAATATAGAACTGAAATGTCATCAAGAACCCAGGATTTTTTCTTTTCCTGACTTGCCATCCTCAACCAAATAACTTCATTCGCAGGCTTTCTCCCTTCATAAGAGTAAAACGGCTGTGGACTGTGTGTATAAACATGAGAACATGTAGTGTAAAATATGGGTAAGACTCCTTGGGTGTAATGAGAGAAATTTCCCCAGAATTTTTTCAGCAGACTTCTCCAACTATAAATCAATATAAATACAAATATAAATAAGGATAAAAAATATTTTTATTTTTGGGGAAGGATCGAGGTCCTATAGCCTTTCCCACATCTACCTGGCAAGAAGAAGGAGATTTTTTAAACTGCCTTAAATTAAACATGATTTAACAGTGTCATATGAGAGAGAATTAAAAACATGAATAAAATTAATAGGGAGATTGAAAGTGAGGTAGGCAACCACTTACATCTACTACAGATATTATCTTACTTTGTATAAAATCAAATGGAGGATTAAATAAGTGGCTGGATCAGCATTATAGAGATAAGAATTTTCCAGAGCATAAATTCAGTGAGGAGTTGTAGGGTTGCATATATTTAGTAACTGGTTACCACAGGCCCATAATCAAAAACTGGTTAGAAGGAAAAGAAAAGGGAAGAAAAAGAAATTTTCTTTGACTTAAGAAGGCTGTATCAGAATGAATATCATTATATTAGTTTTTGGACCAGATCTGTAAGACAGAGACCTAGTTATTTTTTTAAAGCATCCACCCCCACCTTTTTATTTTATTATTCTAATTTAAGTGAAAAATTCTAGAGCATATTACAAGACAAGATGAATAAAACAGAAAAAAATCAAGTAACCACAGGAATTATTATTTTAAAAAGTCACTAATGGGGGATAACAAGAGCGCTCACTGAAAGATTTATCTTTGACAGAAGGAAATCCTGGGATGAATAAAAAAGTATGCCTGGGATGAATAAAAAAGTATGTACATACCTGGTAAAGTTGGAAAGTCATTAAAGGGATTATGCAACCTCAACTGTTTCCCAATATTTTAGCTCACATCCTCAATTTTAATATTTTCATTATTGTATTCATCTTTTTATCCTCGCATGTTTCTTCTTATTTATTGTCTATGAATTTTCAAGTTCCCTATAATAATTAAAATACTATTTTGGAAAAAGTTGCATACCAGAAACCATTATACACTTATATAACTTTCATAATGAAAATGAGATCTACAAGAAATCTTTAGTGTTTGAGTAGCATCCAAATTTCAGTCTATTAAACTGTGTAGAAAAGGTTACACTTCTTATCAAAAGATATAAAAGTTTATATTAAGAAGTCAGAGTGCTATTGTACTTTAATCAGGCACTCATCTAAATGGAAATGAGCAGAAATAATTCTTTAGAACTTGGACACTGATCTGACCCATACCAGTTAGAAAATAACTGGTGTATCTAACAGAGCTAAATAACTTTCCTCTAAAATAAATCCATCTTTAATACAATAACAAAATGATTAAATGCAGGGAAGACATATTAGTTGCTCTCCATAGATATATATATTCAATACCTTCAAAAAATAAGTAAACCTGCCTGAAATTTAAAAAATGTAATTTTAAATATTTTAGCTATCATTCTTTATAAAATATAAATTGTGACCAATACTCTGTACTATCATCAATGATATTTGATTTTACTCTCTTCCTTCGATGTGAATTGAAGACATCAGACTAGGATATCTGTCCTCCCAAAGCTTAGCCTAATGTACACATAGACCCACTGTAATGAACTGTCCGAGAAACATAAACGTACAGGTCCACTCACATGTAACTGTTTTTCAAAAATAACATTTTCTAAATCTAGGCATGAAGTAAATCTTTATGGGACATTTTTATTTATAATGAGTAATCCAAATTAAAATTGTAAAGAATCCACAGTGCAAATCGGTTTGAAACTCTTGATATGCTATTTGCAAGTTTCTATAAAAAAAATCATATCTTCCCCAAATGTGTTAATATATATGTACCTATACATTTCAAAAAAACTTTAATGAGGGGGGAGTGAGATAACAGGGGAAAGGTCGGGAAGGAACATGTATAAAGGACCCTGGGACAAAGCCAAAGGCGGGTAGGATTGAGGGTGGGGTGGGGGAATTTGGTGGCAGGAATATGGAGACAACTTTGCTTAAACAAAAAAAAGAAAAAGAAAAGAAAAGAAAAAGAAAGATTTTTGCAACCCAAAAAGGCAGTGTATATTACCAAGCGAGATAAATCTTACACCCTTACAACAAAAAAATCAGAAATTATTGTGATTTCTAAAATATACTTATCTAACTTCATATAGTGTTAATACTTGTCTTCCTGCACTTCATTAAACATCACATATCTAAGATATATTATCAAGTTTATCATTCTGTTTAATTTAAGAGACTTTTTTTTCATTTTTGTAAAAATACCTTGAACATACAATTACAATAAAGAAAGTAATTGTATGTTCCTTTAACATTTCTTACTTGAGTGTATATTTTCTAACTTGAAATTAAGAGGTGATAATTTTGAGGAAAATAATAAACATATATCCTGAAGAATACTGACTTGCATTAAATAAAATGTTTTGCACACATTCTTTAAATACTTTCTTCTAATAAAAAATTTCTATTAAGACAAATTTAAGTCCATTCTCAAATTTAAGAAGGAGTCATTGATTTCGGTAGTTTCAGCAATCATATATTTTTGTTATATTGTACAAACCATCTTAAGTAACTTTATGACCCCCTTATCATTAAAAGAAATAGCAGGGAGTGTGACACATTTTAATTTCTGTAGCACAATGTTGTAAAGCACAATGTTGTACAAATGACCATAATTATTACCTATATACGTCAGTGTGTTTGTGAGTAAATTCTTAATTTGAAAAATCAACTCTGTGTGTTTACTTAAATTTTTAAAATGATGATTTAATTTTATTATTTTAATGTTTTTTAAATTACAGTTGACGTGCAACATTATATTAATTTTGGGAGTACAACATAGTGATTAGACATTTATGTAACTAACAGTGTGATCACCCTGATAAGTCTAGTACTCATCTGACACCATAGAGTTACTACAATATTATAGACTGTATTCTTTATGCTGTACTTTATGTCTCCGTGACTGTTGTTATAACTGGTCATTTGTACATCTTCATTCCTTTACCTTTTCTCATCTTCTCCCCAAACGTACTCCTATCTGGCAACTATGAATTTGTTTTCTATATCTATGAGTTTGTTTCTGTTTTGTTTGTCCATTTGTTTTGTTTTTCTTTTAGATTTCACTTATAAAGGAAATCGTATGGTATTTGTTTTTTCTGTCTAACTTATTTCACTCAACATAATGCCAAGTCTATTCATGTTTTAACTTTGAATCAGTTAATGGGTAACATTTCTGTATTTTCTCACCCTTTTAGATTTAAAAAGTATTTATATATAGCTTTAAAAATATTTAGTTAGGTTATATCCCACTTAGGTTTAGCAGGGAGAAAACGATATGTACTTTCTATAAACAGTTTTCCTCTAGCACTTTAACCATGTCTTTCTCAAGTTAGACTAAACTACTATAAATAGAAGTTCACATATGTTTATGCTCACACTACAGAATTATGTCCGGGCCTCTTCTCCTCACGGCGCTTCAGGGACCTCATTCCTCATGCGGCTCTGCCTTCGTCCAGGGCCAGCAGGAGGCAGCCAGCGGAAGCGCAAGAGCACCGAAAAAACACGTGGGATGCTTTGAAATGGCCAACGTGAAAGTGAGGCGCGCGGCAGATGCGTGCATTGTATTTGAGAGAACTTGGCCTCAAGACCACACCATCGCCATGGCTGGCGAGTGTAGGCTAGCCATGTTCTCCAAAATGGGAAGGGATTTGGTAGTTTAGTGGTGTCTGCCATGACCTGCAGACCAATTTTCAGGAACCCAGCTGATAAGATGGCCAAAGGGATCGGTCCTGCTTGTAAAGTCCTGGTAAAGAAATATCTGGTAAATGGGACTTATGTTCTAGTGTTCAACTCTATTTGATGTGGTTCAATGACATATCGCTATTTAAAATAAATACTGAATAAGAAAGAAAACAATACAGAAACCAAACAAAATCTGTGTACCTACTAGTTTTGCCAAAGTGCTGAAAGCCCCGGGGAGTCCAAAATCTTACAGGACCCCTCCAGGTAGAGTGCATCTCCCTTTGCCAGAGGCTCTAAGTTATAAAATTATGTCACAGATTTCTCAAATGCTGGAAGATTTGAGTGCTGTAAATTAGACCACATTGTCCCAATAAACATTAATTGGAAAAAAAACAAAACAAAACAGCCTAACACACTCTAGTGAATCTTGTCCTCTGTTTTGATGACCATTTGGTTGAGCCACATTCTTAGAGAGATGCCCTAGGGCCACTAAAAGGTGCATGCTTGTTACACAAGGTTAGAATGTTATGCACATTCACATCCAGTCGTTATTCTGGATTCCTAGCACTGTGCCTCTGTGGCTGGTCCTGCAAAGCATCTGAAATTTAACCACCTATTAATGGTCTAGATAAACTTATAGAAACGGAGATATTTTTGTATCTAAAATGAATACACCCCTCTTCTTTACTTAGGATTGACTCACTGAGTTCCTTGAAGATGAATGTTAGTGAATTTTATCCTGGGCACTTTAAATACATTAGAGAAGTTTTAACTATGTCTTCTTCAAAAAGAAGATTTGGGGTCATAATCTGTGATACAAACCCCCACCCCCACACACACACAAGGAGTATCTTCAACACTATGCAAAATTACCTATTCCTACCATTACAACCATTTCATAAAGAAAGTGTCTCTTAAATGGAAGTTTTTGTCGGGCTATAAGTCTGTTGTACCTTTCCTTGGGGCAAAATGATGCTTAATCCCCTTAAAGCAGCATCACTAAAAAGAAACCAGGCCATAAATTTGAAATTAGATTATCCAAAAGGCAATTTGCATTTCTCCCTATACACAAAAACACTAGTGACTTCTCTTCCCATAATAACATGTTTTTACTTTCTTCCAAATATTCCATGATTCTGAATCTGTCAAGCCTCCTTTGACTCTCGATTAAGGACCAGGACATAACACCCTGCACTTCCCATTCTGTAACTGGTTTGGCATTTTTTTCTATTTCCTTCTCATACTCTACAAGCTGCACGAAGCAGCAAGCAGTGTACCTTGCATTTACCATAATAATTTGTGTGCTTCCTACAGTGCCTGGCATGATGTATATACACAATAAGCATTTGATTAAATGAGTACATAACATTTTCCCCATTAGCGAATTAAACAAATTAGTTAAAAGCTTGCAGTTTTGTCATTATATACTGTCTCACTTTCAAAGTGCCTGAAGTAGGAATTAGCCATTTTGAACAGTATTATGTGTTTATATAACAAGAAAAATAAATAAGAATGACTGATTTTTTTGTATAAGAGATATTTCTCAATATGTGAAAAAAAACAGGATGAAACACATAGCTTGGTTGAATAAAATGACCTGAATTTCCCTCAGAACATCTTGAAAAATAGACAGTGAATTGTATCACATTGAGTGTAAATTTTAGCTGAGTAAGTGCTCAAACTTAGTGTACAATTAAAGTAGGGCACAGAAGTAAAGACTGCAGTCTTTAAATACATTTAGATGTACCACGCAAAGCATTTTTCTTGGATATTGTGGTCAGAAAACCATAATTAAGGCTTTAAAAACAATCATTGCTGCAAGTGAAAATTGAAACTCTGTAAGTTAATTAGGAGGTAAATTAAGAACCAGCAAGGGAAAAATATAAAATCGTAATGTTCACTTCATCCAAAACCTCTGTATCAAAATTTAATAACACTGGTTTACAGTGATCATGATTTCTCAGAGTTTGTCTGATCTTTATTTATTACCATGAGAATACAGTTGATTGGTGTTAGCATGTAGCTCCCTTGGTTACTTCTTAATTTCCTTCCAGCACTAAGAAGAAAGAGGAGAAGGAAGAAAAAAAGAGAGGAAAGAGGAGGATGAGAAAAATGAAGTAAAAGGCAGTATTACGTGATGTGATAGTTAATTTTATTTGTCAAATTGGTTAGCCCATGGTAAACAGATACTTAATGAAATATTACAGATGTCTCTGTGAAGGTAGATGAGATTAACATTTAAGTCAATAAACTTTGGATAGAGCATATTACCCTCCATAATATGAGTGGGCCATGTTCAATCAGTTAAAGGCCTTAATAGAAAACGACTGACCTCCCTGGATGAAAAGGAACTCAGCTAGCAGACAGCGTTGGAATCAAGCAGCTGGGTTCTTTCCTCAATTTGCTGTCACCTTTGTAAATTTCCATAGGCTCCTCTGGGGAAGAACTGAAGAGATTAAGATATGCACAGACTGTTGGAAAAACCCTTCCTTCTAGCTATAAGCTCTCTCAGCAGTAAACAAATGTGAAAACTGACACGGTTCTGGAAGTTCAGTGAGGGATCATGACTCTTGCGGTGACCCCTCTCATCCTATTGCTCTTTCATTCTTGGCATTTTCTTATTGTAAATGTTAAACAGTATCTAGTGGGCTGCTGGTGGCCTGCTTCCTTTGCTGGTAGAAACACTATACTGAGGTAAATATCTCGATCACTATCTTTAGGTCATGAACCTTAGCTGGTATTCACTCCTATTATTTTGCGATTACCTCTTCATTTCATAGACATTAAAAATTCTAACTTATGCCTTGTTTCTGATTTATTTTCTGAATTGTGAAGTTAACATATAATATGAGCATCATCTACTTTTCTTATGTCTGCCACCAATACTGCATATTTTATGTTTCCAATAATTAAAATTAAAAATATATACACATCTGTGTGTATATATATATATTTTAATTTTTTATTTTTTGCTTAATTTAATGGCACATATGATAAGGTAATTCTAAATCTGGAAGACATATGTCCTTTTTTAAAACAAATTTATAACCTAAACTTAGATTTAAGCATACATTTTAAGAACACATTACAATGGATATTAGGAGAATAAAACACATAAATAAACACAAACTAGCATATAGCCTTAAAAGCATATACATTAAAAATTAAAGGTGTTTTAAAATTAGATTGTATGGATTCTAACAAAGGGCGAAATAGTTCATTATGGCATGTTTGAATTTTAAAATATTTTTAAACGATAAATGGTGCTTCAAAACACCAAAATTTATATAGCTACAAATAGGTATATAGACCTTCTTATATATAAAAGTTACACTATTACTTCCTAATATAATTTAATATTATCTAACATATTTTATTGGCTAAAAGGCTGTTGCCCATGCAAGGAAGATAATGAAATGAATTTTTGCTGTAACAGCTAGATGGGAAAACATTGAACTTCAACACTTTAATTATATCATAGAACAAACAAAATTCAAATCATAGCACTGAACGTAAAAGCTGAAACTATAAAACTCCCAGGAAACAAACAAACAAACAAAAAAGGCATGAGAAAATCTTTGTGACTCTGATTTGGGCAAGTTTTTTTATAATCTTATAATTATCATTGACTCCATAATCGTCAAGTCGCACAATTACTGAATATGCCAGCATATCTCTTGCAAATGCACCTGATCACAATTAATAATAGGTGAGAGTGATAATAATCATTGGGTTACTGCACGGCAGGGGTTAACTAAGGCCACATTACTGCTGGCACAATAGTGAGTAATCAGGTTTCAAAATGTTGCCCTGAGGGGACACTCCTGAGGAACACTCCTGGAATCAACCGTCTTGGCCTATGTTCCCCAACAAATAGACATCCAAGCAAAAATTAGTATGCTGACAGTCCCTTAGAAATCATAATCCCAAGGAAAGGAATGCAGGGAGAAAAATGCAAGCTAGGGGAGGGATGTGGGAAAGCTCATAGCTGGTGAATTACTGAGATTTTCTGAATTTCTTACCTATTTTGTAGAACCATCTTACAATAGTCTTTTGAGCAATTGCATCCCAGGACAGTTTTTCAGAGGAAGCAGAAAGGAAGAATTAATTTGCTGTCTCTAACACCCATGTCTTAAGTATTTATGCCATAAGGAATTAACTGCTCGATGTTTTTGGTTGTACGAATATGAGCAGATTCTATGGTGTCTCCAATCTACAGAAAAGCCCCAGTGAGAGTGCCAAGTGGTATGGATTGTGGTCGTAAAGCAGAACCATTTTGGGTTGTTTTGGTGGAAGACAGAGTCCAAACAGATGTGGTGTAGCTGAGACTGAACAAATAAGATACCAAGGACTTGAGTTGGAGAAGAAATGCCTGGAACAGGTAGAGAGTGAATGTTCTCCATTTTGCCTTTGTTATTGAAGCCACCGCTTTACTCTTTCCATCACTATTATCAAATTTTCTATGGACTTGTAGGTGATATTTATACAAATGTGATTATATAATGTACTGTGTGCTTTATATAAGAATATATGTTTATATATAAATGTATATATGTAGGTATGCAGGTATATATTATACATACATGTAAATTTATATGCCATTTTTATATACAGTTGGCTCCTCCTCTGCCTTAAGGTTCATTCGTTTCTTAGGGGTTCTTTTCAATTTCCTGGTCCCAAATTCTAAACTCCAAAAACTAATTGCTGCTATCTATTCAGCAGGTAAGTTGTAATCTTTTAAAAGTTCCAGAATATTCAAATATGACTATGTATAAGGGTTGGGAATGTTACAAATTCTCCCATCTCTCTATTTTGTAAAAAATATTTCAAAATTTTACTTAATAAGCAAGTATTGTTTTTATAATTTAAAAGTACTATATGAAAAAGCATTGTAATAAAATGTGCTTATTTCGTTTTACTAAATTTATAAGTAGAAAACAAGAATATGGTAGAATTACATTTTGATATTTACAATCAACCTCACATTTTATAAATAAAAGTATAAATTTTGTCAATAGGTTTAAATGTTTATAATTATATAATGATGTTAATATTCCCTAGCATTCTAAGGTGATTCTACCATATACATACTTTATTCATATTTTCCTTCCATTCTTGATATATTGCCTTTGTTCATACCATACTAATTTATTTATTTTGTGAGTCACAATATGCACTTCAGTTTAATGAATAATTGTTTTCATCCA